>ML419706.1:16363-31848 GCA_005239525.1 Nicotiana knightiana | reverse complement strand
ATTAAAGCTCATAAAATGCGAGGGATATAATGCTTAAAATCATGAATTCTAGCCACACATCAACTCTCCATCACTTGACCTACCATATTGGCGATTTATCCACTAGTTATGTTATTTGGCACATATGCTTCGTTCATCACTTTCATCAAAGCATTCCTGTGTGTCTTTGAATTCTGCAGCAATGACAAAATGGATATCTGGGCTGGAGTTTTATTCAGCTGATCGATGACTGAGTATTCAATGACGGGTGGCCTGTTGAAAGCATTCTTGCTAGACTCTACCAAGTGTTCAGGTGTGTAGACCCTGCCAGTCCTTGTCATCCCCTGTGCAACACCAACTTCTTCTATCTTGACTTTACTTTTCCTTCTTGCTTCAGCCGTGTAATCCCAAGGTACGACCTTGTCATTGAAAGGTGGCGTGGTTGACACTGTCACTGTGATTGGTGCAGCTACTTTCACTTCAAATGGAATGGGTACCTTAGCAGGTGACATAACTTCAACCTCGAACAAAAAATATGTTCTTGCAGGTGGTGCCGTTTCAAACTTGAATGGGAGTGACGCAGTTACCTCGACGTCTCCGGATGGCTGAATCTGGACTATGATGGGATTAAGAGTGATTGCTGGCTTCTTTGGGTTATCACCTTCTATGATTAATCCGATCGACCCCTTTGGGTCCCAATCTTCTTCTATCTCTATCATGTTGACACCCCTATGGTCTGGAAGCGGATTGTTGTGAACATTGGGAGAAGCTTATTTTGCCTGGATGACATTGTTATCGATCATAGACTGGATCTTATCCTTCAATGAAGGACATTCATCAATTGTATGCCCCTTCATGCCGGAATGGTATACACAGGTCTTGTTTGGATTGACCCATTGGGATGGATTTTCAGGGGTTATAGCAGGGATAAGAGTGACATAACCAACAACTTTTAATCTTTCATACAACTGGTCGATAGGATCAACAATGGCAGTGCATTGTTTAGGAGGTCTACGATCAAAGTTGGGTCGAGGTTTCGGGAAATTTTGGCGAGCAGGGGGCGATTGAAAGTGAGATGGCTGAGAGTTGTAGGTATGATAAACATGAGATGGTTGGGAATATATGGGGGAAGTAGGCTGATATGTAGGCGGTGGAGAAGGATGATATGTTGATGGATGTGCTGACTGATAGGTGGGCGAGGGTGCTTGATAGGTGAGTGGGGAATTTCTGTATACCAACAGGGATTTGGGTCCCTATGCAACCATTACCGTTCCTGCATCTCTCTTCTTAGATATACCACCAGACTGCAAGGCTTTGTCGGTGGCCTATAGGGCCTCAAAGTTAGTGACCATTCCACTCTTGATACCTTCTTCAATTCTCTCACCCAACTTGATGTCAGAGAATTTGTGATTTTCAATCACCATTAGTCTCTCATAATACTGCGGGTCTTGTGCCCGGACAAAGAATTTGTTCTTCCTCTAGGGCAGGCCTGACCTTGGATGCTTCAGATCTCCAACGAGAGGCATGTTCACAGAAAGTTTCAGTGGGCTTCTTTTTAAGGTTCTGGATGTAGAATACGTCTGGTGAATTCTCCGTATTGAACCTGAACCGGTCCATGAAGTATGATGCCATACTTACCCACTCAGACCACTTCTTAGGGTTTTGTTGATGTACCAAGATAAAGCATCTCCTGTGAGGCTCCTCACAAACAATTTCATGCGAATCTTCTCGTGTCTTCCTACTCCAACCAATTTATCACAATAGGTCCTCAGATGGACCCTGGGATCACCTGTACCATCGAACATTTCGAACTTAGGAGTATTGTAACCCTCCAGTAGTTCAACATCGGGCTGTATGCAGAGATATTCATAGTTCAACCCTTCGATTCCTTTGTTTCCTTCAACGCCCTGAACTCAACTAGTCAGCTTCTTGAGTTCCTCGGCCAAATTCTTAATGAGCATATCCTTCTCACTGGATTCAGATGTGTAAGCAATGTTTTGGGTGGAGTGAGGTAGAGTCTCCACTTATATGGGGTTGTTCTAATAACGCGGTGTTTGAGTATAGAGGTGGTCACTTGTGGAGTCTTGTGGTTCAGGGATAATTAGCGGGGTATTTGTTGGAGCATGGAAAGTGTTGATCTGGTTCTGTGGTGGGATAATTTGTTTTTTTCGGTGGAGTTGTATGATGATGAGTTGTGGGAGGGTTCTATTTGTTTGGGGGTGTTCTGAGGAGGTATGGGATTTTGAATGACATCTGGGACACTGAGTGAGAAGGATAAATTTGCCAAGTTACAGACATGCTTAAGCTCCCCTTGGAGTTTCAACAACCTTTGCTCGAGTTGTGACATAGCATCATTCTGAACCTGAATACCTTGATTGTTAAAAGCTTCTGTTCATTTCACTGGCATTGTGTTTTCCTGTCTGATGGTGCCCAAATCTTCCATTTTGCCTTTGCCTTTGCCTTTAAGTGGACTAGGAGGAGGAGGAGGTGGAAGGCCCCTGGATCTTGTGTGATATGATGATGATACCAGAATGAACGAACCAACCTTTAGGGAGGGAAATAAAAGGTAGCCAATTCAGTGAATATCATGAGAATATATTGCAGTATTTAAACACATAGTGCAGGAATAAAAGCGTGTCCTAATTTGGGNCACTGGCGTTGTGTTTTCCTGTCTGATGTTGCCCAAATCTTCCATTTTGCCTTTGCCTTTGCCTTTAAGTGGACTAGGAGGAGGAGGAGGTGGAAGGCCCCTGGATCTTGTGTGATATGATGATGATACCAGAATGAACGAACCAACCTTTAGGGAGGGAAATAAAAGGTAGCCAATTCAGTGAATATCATGAGAATATATTGCAGTATTTAAACACATAGTGCAGGAATAAAAGCGTGTCCTAATTTGGGAGCCTCGTTGTGCCAGAGGTAGGCCTAGCGACAAGTTGATTTTGGAGAACTTAGATTCAAAAATGCCTCATTTCATTAATGTAAAATAGACGAGTCCAAAACGACACTAAAATAATGAGCAGGAAATAAAGTCACTAATGGCACTTGGCCTTATTACATTGGTAAAAGCATTGAAAAGGAAACCTATACTACTTAGTCCCCGAAGGACCTTCCCCAGGCTTGGTCTTCTTGGTTCTGTCAATCAGGTTCCCAGGTCATGCATGCCCAACAGCAAGTATACCCTTGCTAGATGCCCTCCTTCGTTTCCCTCAGCATTCTGGCAGTCTTCTTGTCTTTGATTCTAGCTCCATCAGACCCTGCTCCAAATATTCCAGCCTTTCACTAGATTTGATGGCCCTTTCCTTCCACTCATCGATCAGTTCCATATTAGTCTTGTGTTGCTCCAGATGCTCGGCCTCGGACTCACGAAGCCTTTCCCGCAGATTATTGTATTTCACTTGAGCCTCAGCCGCTTCGTCTATGACCCTGTTTCTGCTGATGCCCGGCTCAACTATCCCTGCTATGCTGTCTTCCAACCATGATAGGTAGAAGAGTACATGCCCTGCGTGGTATCTATCGGGATTGATGGTGTCCTTT
This sequence comes from Nicotiana knightiana, assembly GCA_005239525.1. Classification (NCBI taxonomy): domain Eukaryota; kingdom Viridiplantae; phylum Streptophyta; class Magnoliopsida; order Solanales; family Solanaceae; genus Nicotiana; species Nicotiana knightiana. The sequence continues at coordinate 28,332 of ML419706.1, read as the reverse complement.
TCTACGATAACCTTGAGATTTCACAGATGCTGAGCTTCATATTTTTACGGGATATCGTCGTCCTGAAAATCTACCCTGTAATGACTCATTTTGGAGACTCGCGGTATAACTTGCTTTCTACCCGTCTGTCTCATGACCTTGATGGGAACATAGGGATATATGCCCCTTAATCCAATCAACATCAGGTGCGGAGCGTCCCTCGATCTGATGATGAATTCACTGGTAGGGAACCATTCGAACATCCATTGAACCTGGTCCTCAGTCAAATTATCAAAGAACTGCACCTATTCTGTAGCTTTTTTCAGTTGAGCAAACCTATTAGGGATGTAGGTCATCCTCTTAGGGTGGTGGAAGGCTATATGATCATTCCACGCCCTTCGTGGAAATTCCTGACAATATTGGCTTCTCTGGAGATGCTCCAATAGCCAAACCTGTAGTAGCAGATTGCAACCCTCAAAGTGTTTGGCCCCCTTCTGGCAGTGGTCCAAGGCTCGATATATGTCTGCTATGATCATAGGGATAATGGTATATGTTTTCCCTTCGATCCCTTCCATTAAGGTTTTGGCTACCATAGCCAGTTTAGTGTGAAACCGGTCTCCTTTGCTTGGAAACACCATCAGACCCAGGAAGCAAACGACGAACAAGAAAACCCTGCGGTGAATGTGAACCAAGGAAGTAATAGAGAACTCGTCGTGGAAGATACGATAGGATTTGCTATGGCTGTATCATTCATAGAGTTAATCAAAAGGTATGTAGGAATCTGTCAGGCACTCTAAACCATCGTTCCTCTTCAAACCCATCATTTTCAGGAACCCCCTAGCGGCACGGTTCTCCGGTACCAACAAACCTGGACTGTTCCAAGGTAAACCTGCAAAGCCCCCTATCTCCTCCAAGAGGGGGGTCATTTCTATGTTGCCAAAACGGAACACAGACCTTTCTCTGTCGCAGAACATAATGGCTGCTTCGATCAACATGTAGTTTGGTTGAATATCCCATAAAGAGGGAAAGTTCCCGAGGACCCTCTTCACATGGTCTTTGTTACTGGGTGAGAGGTCTTCCCACCAATCCAACAATAGTGGTGGTATTCTTTGTACCATGCCGAACTTGGGGACTTCATGCCTCATTTTCTGCAAATAGACAGGTTAGACCCTCACGCCCCGCCAGACTCGACTATCTATACACTTATGATTAGCATGTAAGCATTTAGTTCTCCAAATAAATGAACAGAACGTGACTGCGTCCGTTAGGATTATGAAAAACCCGGTGGACTTTTGGATAAGGCTGTCTTAAAGGGTTATTGTGCGGACGACACACTAACCCGGCTAGGTTTGACCATGATGCATACACAATATAACAAAGTAAGGTTTCTATGGGGTTTTATACTGGTACTCTCAAGCGGACAGCTTGAGGGGGAAAGATACGGAACCATCGACTGCTGCTGATCGACTAGTTTTAACGAAAATAAGCCTTTCCGAATTTAGGGGTGGTATAAAATGGAAGGGCGCAAACACTCATCAAACGTTGCTATAGGATTTGAATAGGCACAAGTGGAATATGATGTTGAGCATGATTATGCAATAATAAATGAGCAATAAAAGCATGTTGTCATGTATTTGCACGTTATGAAAGCGGTAAATACAACAATTATAATTGAAAAAGCAGTTACGAAGAAAAAACAAAAAGAAACATGTCAGTTTTGATTCTGAAAGGAATAAATACTTGAAAGAGATAATCAATTAATGGAACATAAAGGGGGGAAAGGGAAAGGTCGAAAGTATTAACAAAGTAAAGACAAGTTCACAAAGCAGTTTGAAATGGTAAAAGCCTAGATAATCCCCAGCAGAGTTGCCATGCTGTCGCGCCCCCCTATTTCCTCCCCTTTCGGGTCGGTCAGGGTATTCTACATTATTGGGACAACTCGTTTCCTTTTGGAAAAAGGATAAGGAATTGAAGAGTCGCCACCTAACAATTTTAAGGTGCGTTAGGGCACCTATTAAGGGTCATTTATAAACAAAGATTAGATAACCAGAGATTGAATAAGGGCTTGAAATTACTTCAAGGGGAGGGTGTTAGGCACCCCTTAAAGTCCACGACTGTGGTTCCCGGCCAAACAAGCTTTGTGAATTTAAAAAAAGGTAGCACATAAGCAAACAAAACATATAGGTAAATAAATAAAGATTTTGGGAAGATTCACAGTCTAAGCACACATATGTGCTAAAGTTTTAAAAGATTTAAAGTCTAAAAATACATACACAAGGTTTGAATAAGTTATGATCTAAACACATATATGTAAAGGATAGGGGGTCCTAGGTCGTTTATCCTATAGGATCACATCGGTATAATGCCCGGTAATCACTCATCAGAAGAGGGGCTACATGTTGCATTAGCGCACCGGTCATCATATCCATATCTACCCTTCCCCACCCCTTAGCGGTTATTAAAGCGAGTGTTGTTTAACGATCTCTATGCGTGCTATTACCCGTCCCTTCTTAATGGCCCTGGAGGGATTTAGGACCTCTACCTATAGGCAGTTCTAGACAGACCCCTAAGGTTGAAAGGAGAAAATACTAGGCGACAGGCAAGAACATATAGGATTTGAACCGATAAAATAGGGAAAAAGCAGTTAAGAGGCTCACATTTACCTACACAGATAATGCACATAAGCAACACGTCTCAAACACAAACAAGGGAAATATTATTAAGCAGGATCCTAAAACATGATGTCTAAGTGAAAATCAGAACACAGAAGATATGCAACTTCAATTTTATAAACACAGAAGCAGGACCTAATCAGTTTGCCTATTGAGTTTAAAACCTGTTAACCATTAGGCAGTAAACACAAAGCAACAATCTTTCAGTTTTTAAAGAGATGGATTACCTAAGGCTTGCCTAGGCGTGACATTGTGCATAATAATTACCAGAATTGTTAAAAAATAGTTCAGAAGTGTTTTACCTAAAAACATGCTGTTCTAGGTGTTTCAAAATACATGGATTATCACCAGTTTATTTAAAACAGGATGATCAAATATGAGACTGTCTTATGTCCTTTTTCATGCATCAGTAGTTTAACTAAGTGTGACTGGGCGAGATCCTAAAGCATGGTATCTACTATGCACATAGAGATGCAGAATGATTGCAGAATTCCTAAAGCATGATTTCTAAATGCACAGGAAGTCACAGCATAATTTCAGGATGTGCAGGAGCAACATTTTTATGTTGATACTATTATTTAGCCTAGAAGCAGGATTTCTAAGTGATACATAGGGTCAAATGAGATGCTAAAACAGTAAACCTAAAACATGATATCTAATGCATGACATGCTTAGAATGTATTGGTCCTAAACATAGATCCTAATGCACATATAGGAAATGTAAACCTAAGGCATGGTTTCTACCCCCTTGATGTTGATAACATATATAACTATCGTCCCCTTTTCACTAGCCATCCGCAATATCTGTTTACAAATAATTATTACAGACCAGCTGAGTAAATTACATAAATAGATAAGAGAAAAGAAGAAGTTAAACTATAGGGAGCCTGAAAAACAGGCCCAGATTCCCAGAATCTCAAGTGCTCAAATGTTTCATAGCCTTTCTCATATCCGAGTGTGTCAGAGTTCCCTAAGGACCTCAAGGGATCCTGGGCAATGCTCACACTTAGATTTCATAATCATAATTGAGCAAGTGCAGTGTGGAAGGGCCAGCCCCAGTGCACCAGAGTTCAGAGGGATCTCATAGGAATCCCTAGGCAGTCATACACTAGAGGGGCAGAACCTAAGGACCTAAGAATATGGTGAGAGTGCTTGACATAGTTTTGAAAAGGTTTTAATGGGAAAGGCAGCGTATGGAAAAGACTTAGTTGAACAATTTTATAAAATAGAAAAGTTGTTTAGTAAAAAATAGTTGTTGACAAGAGTAGGACAATTAACAAACAGTGGACTAATCACAACACAAACAAATTTAGCACATTCAAATCGCAGTCCTTCATACATGGGTAATGGGAATTGGGGACACATAAAGCACATAGTATACATGATCATAGAAGTTCTTGTAGGGGGTTTATGGGGATTAGGGGATAGCTAATGGTATCAACACATCATGAATTTCAGAATCAACACAGAATTAGACATCTTAGGATACAAATTGCTTTGCAAAGAAAGGTTCATGCTAGAAAATAGGTAAACATGAGATAAAGCAGATCATATTGGGACACACTACAAAGGGGTAACATATTCATAAGCATACTGATCCTAAAGGGGAGTGGGGCATAACATAATATTCTAGATGAACAATGATGTAGACATGTCAATTACATGTTGAACAACAAAACCATAGATAGAAACATATCAAAAACATGATAAACTGAAGCAGTAACAGAAACATGTTGGTTTTGGGAGTTGAATTGAAATCAGAACATACCAGTAAAGGGATAGTAAACATAAAGTGAAGGATAGGAGAGCACAATAATTAGCCTTGGCTTGCAGCCAGCTAATTCAGAATAGTAGTAAGTAAGTAACAAAGAAAGAAAGAGAGAAGAAAAGCTTTGAGTATAAGAGAGAGCTTTTTGAACTAATGTCTTCGTGTCTTTGAAATGAGAATAGAAAAGAGTATATATAGTAGTTAAGAGCAGAGCAGAATACAGTAAGAATCGAAGTCATGCAGTGATTGGGGAATCAGAGTCAATTAGCATAAAAATCAATGTAAGTACTCCCTTCAATTAAGGAGTTAACTTTGAACGGCAATAGACATGAAACAAATAAGGAAAGACACCATATGACTGTAATATAACACAATAAGGAAATAATCTCAGCACAGTACCAGTACAGAACATGTAATTGAGGCTAGGTACAAAAAGGTCTAATTAAGGAGACAATCAGTAAGAACAAACTAATAATAGTCAATCACATAATAAGGTAAGAAAATAGTTTCCAGGTAGGAAATCAGTAAAGACATCATCACAGGAAATCAGTAAAAGGCGTTAATCATAGAAAATTAGGAATTCAAATGGGAACAGCGCTGATTAAGGGGAGAGTTAACACAAAATTTTATGAACAAACGGAATAAACACATAGTAGGCAAGAAGAAGCAAAAAAAATCAGAAACCCTAATGGACACAGTGGTACAAATCACGTAGAATCAGGGATTCAAACTGGGATATAGTGATGATAAACATAAACCTCTGAGAGTTAGCGAGGTAAGCACATAATAGGCAGAATCAGAAACCCTAGTAAGTTGAACATGGTGAAAATCACAAGAATATTCAGACTAATCAAAGCAGATTCATGAGAATCAAACATGAAAACAAGTTTGAGAGAACGAACAACAAAGATAAACTCAGAATCCAAACAAAGTGTCAGAAAGTTGGGGGTTTTAGCATAACTAGTTAGGGTTAAGGAAAAACTTAACAAAATTAGTCGAAGCACATAAGAAATCAGAGGATTAAACACTCAAAAATCAAAAATCATTTTGAAGAAAAGGATATTCAGAAACCCTAGTTTAGGAAGATGACAAGCCACTTCAAAAAATCAGAAGAATCTTCATAAAACAAGTAAAAATAAGTTTGAACCATCTCAGATCTGTACAGATCTGAGAAGTTCAAGAGATGAGATTAGGATTTTTAGAAAAAAAAAACATAGAAATGAAGATATAGGCTTAGAAACCCGTTGGTTTAAAGCGAAATAGCCATTGGAGGTCTGGGGTGGTGAGAAACCACCATGATCGACGACGGATGAGTGACGGCGAGAGAGTGTTAGGGTTAGGTTAGAGAGGATTCGAGAGAGAAGGGAGATGTGTAACGGCAACGTGAAAGAGAGAAATGAGAGGGGAAGGGGGGTAGTCGTTAGGTTACATTAGGAAGGAAATATCCTGGACCGTTGATCAAAAATGATCAACGGCCAGGGTTTGGGCGGATTTGGGTCGGGTAGTATTAGGATTTGGGCCGGGGATATTGGGTTGATTTGATTGGGTTTTGGGTCTGGTTTAACTTAGGCTACTATTGAAATGAAATTAGGCAGTTTGTTAAATACCCAATTCAAATTAATTAAAACAATTTACAAAATAGCTAATAATTATAAAAATGAATTTCATGTATAGAAAATAGTTTGAAATGATTACTTAGTATTTTAAAGTACAAATGACTAATTTCTGGTAGAAAATAGTGCAAAATTATATGCTTATAATTGTAAAGTTATTGCAATTATAGCCAAAAGATGCCAATTTGGCTAATTATGAAATAATTAGGTCTAATTAAGACCATAAACAATAAATTAAATCAAGAGATGCTTTTGAAATCATTTGTGATGTAACTTTATAATTATTTATTAGAAATAAATACTGGACAAATTAATAGAAATGTAGGAAAATAATGGAAAAATACCAATTGCTATTAATGCATGACTTTTTGAAGGAATATATGCAATTTTTTTAAAAAATATTTTTTTTTGAGAAAAATTGTGTATCAACACCAACTGTTGGCAAGCCTAGGGAATCAACGTGTCCTTCGTGACACATCTTATAAAAATCATGTACTAAACGCTCCTTAGTTATTAATATATATATTTCCTGTTTGCGAAAGAAAAAAACAAATGGGATTATCACATTCATTCGAAGTACAATCTTTCTTTATGTCAACTATTGGTCGCTAGGAAATTAAGCAACCTAGTGCATCCTAGTTTTCTAACATTTTTGCTGGCTCACATGACGGAGAACAAAGAGAACGTGAGATCAGACCAACTGTTCAAATAGAACATGTGCAACTCACGTGTATTAGTTAGTTAGGGTGATAGTTACAGTTGTTAGGTTGTTAATGACAGCTGTAAATGAGCTATATTAGTTTGTTAAGTTAATTAGTGGAAATTGTTAGTTTTGTATAAAAAGGATGTACAACGTTAACGACTGATATTAAATGAAACACTTGCATTCTTCAATACTCTATTTCTCTTTCTCTCTTTTGACTCCATTAATGAGCAAGGTTCAACATTGCATTTTAGCGTGGTATCAGAGCGGGAGTAATTTATTCTACGCTTTGCATCTTGCTTCGCGTATCGTTTAGGTCAAAATTCACAAAAAGTCTTCAATTCGATCAATTATGTCAAATTATTTTGAGCAATGGCAAAAACTTGATCGACCACACACTTCCTTTATACCTGGGTCCATCCGACACTCCAAGGTCAGTTTCTATAGCAGTGAAACTCACCAGATTAGACAATTACGGGCTTCGTAGCAGATCGATGAGGATCACACTTTTAGGGAAAAAGAAGCTAGGGTTTGTTACTGGCACATGCAAGAAAGATCTGTACAGAATTGCTGAATTGCAGGAACAATGGCAAACTTGCAGTGAGGTGCTGATGTCATGGATCATGAACAATGTGTGCAGAACTCGTAGGTGGTATCGTCTATGCATCAGATGCACATCTCGTTTGGGAAGACTTATGAGAGAGATTTGACAAGGTCAATCGAGTGAGGATTTTTCAGTTACATCGTGAAATTGGAGCATTATCACAAGGAACTAGCTCATTTTCAGTTTATTTTTCGAAATTGAAGGAGCTTTGGAATAAATATGATGTTTTAACCCCATTCTCTAACTGTGGGTGTCCAAAATCAAAGGAGAATGTGGAAATGATGCACCAGTAGTGAGTAATGCAATTCCTAAGTGGCTTAAATGATTCGTATGATCAAGCACGCATGCAAATCCTGAGGAAGACCAGTGCACCAAATCTCAATCAGCATATGCTATGATTATACAAGATGAGAGTCAACCAAAGTTGGTGCTAATATTGCGATTGATAAGGCTGATGCTATGGCAATGCAAGCAGGAATAGGTAAAGGTTTTCGAGGAAGGAATCAATTTATGCTATGTGAGCACTGTCACATGAGGAATCATACCAAAGAAAATTTCTACAAACTCACTAGCTATCCATCTGATTTTGAACAAAGGAATAAAGATGGTGCTGGAACTCAGAATTGTGGTCGAGGAAAATCAGACAACTGGAAGAGAGTCACTTGTTGTTGTGAATCATGAAGATGTAGGCTCATCCTCTCAAGCAGCTGAAGGTGGACAACTCATGAAGCCGGATGACATAGGACATTACTGTACTGATGAGCAATATATCCAGATACTCAGCCTTCTCAGCAAGGATTCTGGAGAATGCCAAGCAAATACAACATGTAAGATCACTAGCCTAATGTCTAAATTCGATAAAAAATTAGATTAAAGGGACAAAGATTGTATTGTAGACTCAGAGGCAACTCATCACATTGCTTCTAGTCTAGAATTTCTTGACAATACCAAGAGCACAGATAGGTTCATCAGATAAAGTACACTTACCTACAAGGGAGAAAGCTAATTTTACTCACATTGGTACTAAACTATTTGACAAGGAAGTAATCAGAGATGTGCTTTATGTACCTAACTTTAGGTTCAACCTATTATCAGTTTCAAAGCTAACCAAGGCATTATCTTGCAATGTCAATTTCTTCCTTGATTTTTGTGTATTTCAGGATCTTTGGAGTGGCAAGGTGAAGGAGATTGGTAAAGAAAATGGAGGTTTGTATGTGCTCAAAGGTAGTATATTGGATAATATAATAAAGGGAATAACTGCAGTAAGTAGAGTAGTTGAAGGAGACAGCAGCCTGTGCCATAAAAAACTAGGTCATCCTTCACTGTCTGGCATGAAGAACATGAGAACCTTACATGTTAATACTAGTAGTATAACACAAAGTACCTGCTTTTTTTATGTCCATTAACAAAGCAGACAAGGTTAAAGTTTCCTCTTAGTGAATCTAGATCTAATGTGCTGTTTCACCTTGTACACATGGACTTATGGGGACCTTATAAAATTTCAACTTTTGATAGAAATTATTTCCTTACAGTTATGGATGATCACTCTGGATACACATGGATATATTTTTTACAGCTGAAATCTGAAGTTATAGTTGTGATGAAACAATTTTTAACCATGGTTCAGAACCAGTTTGGAACTTCAGTCAAGCTTATTAGGTTAGATAATGGGACTGAGTTTTTCAACACTTAGTGTGCAAAATTGCTAAATAGTCTTGGCATAATTAATCAAAGGAGTTGTGCCTATACCCCTCAGCAAAATGACATATTTGAGAGGAAACATATGCATATTTTGGACACTTCTAGAGCATTGAAGATTCAAGGATCATTACCTATCAAGTATTAGGGCATTTGTGTGAAAAGTTCAATATACTTGATCAATAGAATGTCTTCTAGTGTTCTAGGGGGAAAGACACCTTTTGAACTAATGTACCACAAGAAGGCATCATTGATGCATTTGAGAGTACTGGGATGTTTGTGTTTTGCAACAGTCTTTCTCAAGGGAGACAAGTTTTAAGAAAGGGCAAGAATGTCTGTCTTCATGGGGTATTCAGAAGCACAAAAGGGGTATATACTCCTAGACCTGAAAATCAAACATTTTTTCACATGTAGAGATGTGATATTCAAAGAGTCAATGTTTACTTTTGCTCATAAAATAGCAGTACTTGGCCACAGATTGAAGACACTCATCAGGAGTTGAATTCACAGATGTGCTCTCCTTTATACATTGACCCTGTGCAAATGAAACTCAAAATATGTCAGCTGAAGGAGAAGAGTCAATTCATCATGAGGAAGCAACTGATCAGCAGACTCATGAGCTGCAAGACACAACAATGAATAAGGAGGCTGGAACAAAAACTAATGTCTCATCTGCAGCTCAAGGAAGTGAAAAACATCAAGGAAGTACACAACAAAATACAAGTGGGCAGCATATTCTAGAGAATGATAATGCAAATGTAGAACCACAATGTGGTAGAAAATTTAGCAGACAAACTACGGAGCCTATTTGGATGAAAGATTATGTCATCAGTAAGAAGGTGCATACATACAATTAGCCAGTCTCAAACTATTTGTCCTATGACAAGACTACTCCTAGCTATCGATGCTATCTATCAAAGTTTTCTTAACTAGTAGAGCCACAAACATTCAAGGAAGAAGTACAAGACAGTAGATGGTTGGAGCAATGAAACAGGAGATCGAGGCCTTGGAAGATAATAAAACATGAAGCATAGTTGACTTACCGAAAGGAAAGAATACAGTGGGCTCAAAATAGGTGTATAAGATCAAGTACAAGTCAAATGGTAAAGTTGAGATATTCAAGGCTAGGTTGGTTGCAAAAGGATATAGTCAAAGAGAAGCGCTGGACTATCATGACACCTTCTCACTAGTGGCCAAAATGGTCACTGTGAGATCTGTGATATCATTAGCAGCTTCAAGGGGATGGAATTTATTTCAAATGGACGTGTACAATGCTTTTTTTTACAAGGTGACTTATTTGAGGAAGTGTACATGGAGTTACCAGAGGGGTTCAAGCAGCAGGGTGTAAAAAAAGGTTTGCAAGTTATTGAAGTCTTTGTATGGGCTCAAACAAGCCTCGAGGCAGTGGAATATCAAACTAACTGAGGCATTACTGAGTGCGGGATTTGTTCAAAGCCATCATTATTATTCATTTTTTTCTTTAAGGAAGCAGGATAACTTTGCCTCAATGTGAATCGCAACCTTTATAACTCAATACCAAGTTCCTGTAACGATCCAGCCGATCGTTTTGAGAGTTGTGGCCCTTTTCCCCAATCTATTGTTCATTCCTGGCTTAATTTTTGTTATATGACTTGTCGAGGTAGTTGGTTCGGCTCCGGAGAGGTTTCAGAATGAATTGAGACACTTGGTCTCAAGGCTGAAAGCTTGAGTTAAAAAGGTTGACCAGATGTTGACTTATGTATAGACAAATCCGGAATGGAGTTTTGATGATTTTTTTAGTTCCGTAGGATGATTTTGGACTTAGGAGCGTGTCCAGATAGTGATTTTGAGGTACGTGGTTGATTCAGGCTTGAAATGGCATAAGTCAAAAATTTAGAAGTTTGACCAAGAGTGGACTTTTTGGTTACCGGTCTCGGATTATGGGAGTTGGAGTAGGCCCGTGGTGTCATTTGTGACTTGTGTGCAAAATTTGACGTCAATCAGACGTGATTTGGTAGGTTTCGGCAACGTTTGTGGACTGGAATTCCTTTGTTTAATAGGCTTGAATTGGGGTGCGGTTCGTGTTTTGGATGTTGTTTGATGTGATTTACGGGCTAGATTAAGTTCGTATCATATTTTAGGACTTGTTAGTGTGTTTGGTCTTGGTCCTGGGGGCCTCGGGTGGAGTTCGGATGGTTAACGAATAAATTGGGAGTTTGAAAGATTGCTGTAGCTGAAGTCTTCTAATGCAATCGCACCTGCGAAACATTGGTCGTAGGTGCAAGTTGGGAAGCACATAAGCGGAATTTCAATTGGGGGATGTGGAGCATGGATGCAGAAGGATTTCTGCATGTGTGGATTCACACTTGCACGTGGAGGATCGCAGAAGCAGAGATGGGCTTAAAGTCACTGGTCCGCAGAAGCGGATGGTTCTGCGCAGATGCGCACCCAAGAATGGGATTTATGATCGCATAAGCGGATGGTCGACCCTTAGGTGGCCTCCGCAGCTGCGGATGATTGACCACAAAAGCGGTACTATAGAAGCGGATTCTTGGACCACAGAAGCGAGAAGGCCTCGACAACATATTACATCGAGGGTTCCGTGGGTTTTCTTCATTTTCGAACATTCTAACTCAGTATAAGGCGATTTTTGGTGGGAATTTCGAGGGATTTCTTGAGGTAAGTCACTTGTGGCTAAATTTATTCAATTAGTCCCGTTGAATTTCCCACCTAGATTGTGTGGGTTTGAGGTATAATTTGGTGGTTTGAGGCTAGGGATTTGGAGAGTTTGAATTGGGGATCTGGGTATCGAGTTGGTGTTGCATTTTGGTAAATTTAGTATGATTGGACTCGTCGCGGAATGGGTTTCCGGATTTTGTAACTTGGATTCCGAGACGTGGGCCTGGGGATGGGGGGGGGGGGGCGGGGGGGGGGCCTTTGGGGGGGACCTTTT
>ML419706.1:0-16024 GCA_005239525.1 Nicotiana knightiana | reverse complement strand
GGGGGGGGGGGGGGGGGGGGGGGGGCGAGGGAGGCGACTTTTGAGTGGACCTTTTGACTTTTAATTAAAGCTTAGTAATTTATATGGAATTGATTCCTTTAGCTCATGTTGATTGTATCGAACTATTTGTGGCTATATATGAGGCATTTAGAGGCTGTTTCGCGAGGCAAGGGCTTGTTGGAGTAGAGTATCACACTGTTTGAGGTAAGTAACACTTCTAAGCTTGGTTCTGAGGGTATGAAACACCGAATTTTGTGATTATGTGAATGGTGGGAGGTGATGCGTGTGTTAGGTGACAGACATGTAGGTGTGCGCCGTGTGAATTATGCTTTGGTCGATTCCATGGAACTGTGTAGCTATCTTATCTGAACATCTTTTCTGTACTCTATGTGTTAGAGAGCTTGAGCTGTAATTCTTGTTAGAAATCATGTTTAGGTTGTATGTTGGTACTATTGGGACCCACAATGGTTGTAATTTGCTATTGAACTAATTGCCTAATCTATCAATTTGTACTCAGTCACAATTATTGCTTGCATATTATGTCTCAGTCTCTGTTGTCATTACTTGTTATATCATATCATCATTCATGAGCTGAATATCATAATTCCGCTGAGCTTGAGAGATTGGAGAAGTTATTGGATGAGTGAGGCTGAGGGCCTATTATGAGTGGTATTTATGGGATCGGGTTGCATGTCGCAGCAGGTTTATTTATTCATGCCAGAATTTGGCTTATTATAACGCTTGGGCTAGGTCAGCCCCTCCGGAGTCTGCACACCCACAGTGGGCGCAATGCTAGCAGTTATGAAATTTGGGCTGGATCTGCCCTGTCAGTGTTATGTTTTATTGTGAAATCTGAAAGCATGTCTAAGTTCTATTTGAAAGCATGTCTTAATTCTTTTATCTCCACTTGTAGAATACAAATATCTGAGATATCATTGTCATATTTTCTGTAACTTCCCGTACTGTTAAATATTGAAAGTGGACAATAATAATGACTTCTCACTACTTTCAGTCCAAAGGTTAGATTTGTTACTTATTGAGTTGATTGTACTCACACTACACCCTGCACCTCGTGTGCAAATCCAGGTGCTTCCGATTTCGGCGGTTGTTGATTTGTAGAGGCCAGACCTTTTGGAGATCATCGAGGTAGCTGCTTGGCGTTCACAGACCTCGACTATCCTCCCTTATCTTTCAGTTTATTTATTCAGTTTTACATCTAGAAAGTGCACTAGACTTTGTCATTTCGTAGATGCTTATGTACTTAGTGACACCCCGATTTTGGAAAGAATTTATGTATTTGAGTTATGATTTACTATACTATTTTAAGAGATTTATCTTTATTTAAACTGTTTTAATATCTCCAAGATTTGAAGTGTTGGAAATGTCTGAATAGTTGGCTTGCCTAGTATCATGACAGGCGCCATCACGACAGGTTGGTTTTGGGTCGTGAAAGGTTGGTATTAGAGCCTAGGTTACCTAGGTCTCACGAGTCATGATCAGGTTTAGTAGAGTCTTGTGAATCGGTATAGAGACATCTGTAATTATCTTCGAGAGGCTGCAGTACCCTTAGGAAATTTCATATTCTTGTATTCTTGTCATGCAGATTTATTGATTTCGGAAACTAAAATTTATGTTATTCTATTCTCCTCATATGGTGAGGACATGTGCTATTGGACAAGACAGACAACCACCAGCCAGGGCCACGAGAGGCCGAGGTCACGATAGGGACCACGGTAGGTAAGAGGTGCAACTCGTACAACAGCTAGAGCAGCACTCGCAGATCCACTAGTTGCTCTAGATCAGGAGCAGGTTTCAGATGTGGTTGAGATAGTGGCCAGCTTAGGCACCAACTGTGCCCATTTTCTCAGATTTTGACGGTGTGCACTAGCCTTTCTCAGGCAGTTTCTATTTAGACTGTGCCATCCACTTCTCAGGACGGGGAGGTAGGGGTAGGAATAAAATCCGAAAAATCCAATTCTAAACCGGACCGAATTAATTCAGTATTTTGGTTTTGGTATTTCGGTTCAATTCAGAACTAAATTTTCGGTATTTCGGTATAACGGTACGGTCCTCGATATTAGGATCTTGACAATTCGGTATACCGAAATACCGAATCTTAAAGATCATGTAGGATGGCTATTCAGGTGTTTCCACTGGCCTTTTTTGTGGATGAATGTTCTACCATTAGCTTTTGTTTCTTTTTACCCCTCAAAACTGACATGCTTGCTGATGAAGAAGTTATCCACAAAAGAGAAAAAGTATGTATCACACATTTGAATCTGGATATCACAGAATACCAAAAATGCTTTCCACATTTCAAGTGCAGCAAAGAACTACCGGTCAAACTCGCCCACCATATTTGATTGAGAGCTTTTGTTTCATTTTACTATTTGATATAGATGAGCGAAGTGAAGGTTTCAAGTGGACTGAATCAGTGAATTATGAATTCATTGTGAATTCAGTGAAGAATTGTGCATGGAGAGGGGCAGTGGGATGTCAGGTGTCATAAGTTTATTTAGCGTTTATTAAATCGAAATCGTACCGAAACAAAATAAAAAATTCCAAACCGTACCGAAATAATTTGGTACAGTATTTGGTATGCACAATTGATAAACCAAATACCGAAATACAGAATCGAAATTCTTAAATACCGAACCGAAATACCGAATGCCCACCCTTACGGGGAGGTACTCAGACTCCCGCCGCCCGTACTCCAGAGCAGGTGATGCAGAGACTTCAGACGCAGGGGGTATTGTCATGTAGATTTATTGATTACGGAAACTAAAACTTCTGTTATTCTATTCTCTCACAGATGGTGAAGACACGTGCTACTGGACAAGATGGACAAACACTAGTACCACCAGCCAAGGCCACGAGAGGCCAAGGTCGCGATAGGGGCCGCGGTAGGGGCAGAGGTACAACTCGTACAACAGCTAGAGCAGCACCTGGAGATCCACCAGTTTCTCCAGCTCAGGAGAAGGTTCTAGATGTGGTTGAGCCAGCGGGGCCAGCTTAGGCACCAGCTGTGCCCATTGTGATCTCAGGCCTTTAGGAGGCTTTGGCTCGGATTTTGACTGTGTGCACTAGGCTTGCTCAGGCAGTTTCTATTCAGATCGCACCAACCACTTCTCAGGAGGGGGAGGTACTCAGACTCCCGCCGCCCGTACTCCAGAGCAGTCTGTGCTACACCAATATCATGGCATGAGTTCTCTGTACCCTTCTTGGAGAAGTTTGTGCCACCGACCCGTAAAGAGGAGCTGCGCAGGCAGTTTGAGCAACTATTCCAGGACGGCCTGTCTGTGACCCAGTATGACATGAGATTTTTAGAGTTGGCTCGTCGCGCAATTTGGTTGGTTCCCACATAGAGGAAGAGGATTATGAGGTTCATTGATGGCCTCACCTATCAGTTGCATTTTGCTATTACTCGGGAGAGTGTATCCGGTGTTTAGTTCGACGAGGTGGTTGATATTGATCGATAACTAGAGATGGCCCGTAGTCAGGATCATGAGGAGATGGAGGCCAAGAGACCTCGTGGATCGAGTGGTTTCGGCGGTGTTCCTTCTGGGGGTCAAATCTACTACGACAAGGGTCGTCCTTACGCCCGTTCATATGGCTCGTCTAGTCAATCCTGGTGCATCATCCAGCCATGGTTCTTACAGTGCTAGACCGGGCAATTAATCCCTCAGTGCCCTCCCACCTCAGAGTTCATCTCGTGCACCTTCAGTTCAGTGTTCGTCTACACCAGGTTCTTCTGATAGTTATTTCGATTCTCGGTGCCCGTCTCAGTATTTGCCCCCATTTTCTGAGAGGGGATGTTTCGAATGTGGAGAGTTGGGTCATGTGAAGAGATTCTGTCCCCCCCTTACGGGAGGTACAATCCAGCAGACGAGTCAGGCCACAACTTCAGCACCAGTTACTTCACCACTCACCCACCCAACGTGGGGTGGGGCTCAGGCAGCTAGGGATCGCCCAAGAGGGAGAGGCCGATCAGGTGGCGGCCAGGCCCGATTCTATGCTATTCCTGCTAGACCAGATGTCGTTGCTTCAGACACAATGATCACATGTATTGTCTCAGTATGCCACATGGATGCTTTTGTATTATTTAACCTTGGTTCCGCTTATTTGTATGTATCATCATATTATGCTCATTATCTGGATATGCCCTAAGTCCTAAGTTTCATCTGTTCATGTATTTATGCCAGTGGGTGATACTATTGTGTTAGACCTTGTATATCGGTCATGTGTAGTGACTATTGGGGGATTAAAGACGAGAGTTAATCTCTTATTGCTTAGTATGGTTGATTTCGACGTGATCTTGGATATTGATTGGTTGTCTCCATGTCATGTTATTCTGGATTGTCATGCCAAGACTGTGACGTTGGCAATGCCGGGTTTTCCAAGGATCGAGTGCAGGGGTTCGCTAGACTATGTTCCCAGCATAGTGATTTCATGTTTGAAGGTCCAACGGATGGTTGGGAAGGGTTGTTTATCTTATTTGTCCTTTGGGAGGGATGTTGGTGCTGATACGCCTACTATTGATTCTATTCCGGTGGCACGAGACTTTCTGGATGTGTTTCCTGCTGACCTGTCGGGCATGCCGTCCGTTGAGGAGGATACTCAAGAAATCGAGCAGGAGATGTGGAGCAGATACCCACTAGGGGTGGGCATCGGTCGGTTCGGTTCGATTTTGTAGAATTTCGGTTTGTGATTTTAATACCCAAAACTTAACTATAATAACTTCGGTTCGGTTTGGTTTATTCATGTTCAATTCGGTTTAATCGGTTCGGTTTTCGATTTCAAGCGACAAAAATAGAACTAAACAACAAAAATAGATTACTTTTTGCAGCCAATGCAAGTGCTTCTACTGTTAATAGCGAAAAACATAGCTAGAAAAATTGGGTAGAACATCAACCTGCTCATTCACTCTATTTCAAATAGAGAAAAAAAACATGTAATATATATTTAAAGTGAAAGTGACTATTTCCATTAGTAATTTGCCCATTATTCTTATGCGTAAAAGAGTCTATTATTATGGTCAAAAGTCAGTATATTCAATTCCAACTTGGACGGATTCAATCAGATTTGAAGTTTGTACGAGATTAACTAATAATATTTGAAGTTTGTCAATCAAATTCGGACGAAGTCAATCATATTTGAAGTTTGTCAATCAGATTTCGGACAGAGTCAATCCGAAATTCAATTTTTTGGTTTTTTAACCAAAAACCGAACCATTAAAACCGACTGCTGAACCAAACACCGAATTTTTTAAAATTATAAACCGCAAACCGACTGAATAAACCGAAAAACCGAAACCGAAACCAAAAAAACCAATTTTTTTGGTTTGATCGGTATTATACCCAACCCTAATACCCACGCCTATTTAAGACTCCAGGTACGTTTCTAGACCTGTTCGAGGAGGAACATTTGTTTAAGAGGGGGAAGATGTAATGACCGGTCAGTCATTTTGAGAGTTGTAGTCCCGTTCCCCCATCTACTGTTCATTCCCTACTTAATTTTTGTTATGTGACTTGCCGGGGTAGTTAGTTTAGGTCCGGAGAGGTTTCGGAATGAATTGAGACACTTGGTCTCAAGGTTGAAAGTTTAAGTTTAAAAAGTTGACCGGATGTTGACTTATGTATAGACGACTCCAGAATGGAGTTTTGATGGTTCTGTAAGCTCCTTTGGATTATTTTGGACTTAGGAGCGTGCCCGGATAGTGATTTGGAGGTCCGTGGTTGATTTAGACTTGAAATGACGAAAGTTGGCAATTTAGAAGTTTGACCGAGAGTGGACTTTGTGGTTACTAGGCTCAGATTAGGATTCCAGGAGTTAGAGTAGATATGTGGTGTCATTTGTGACTTGTGTGCAAAATTTGAGGTCAATCGGACGTGATTTGATAGGTTTCGACATTGTTTGTAGAAGTTGGGATTCCTCTGTTTCAATAGGCTTGAATTGGGATGCAATTCGTGTTTTTTGATGTTGTTTGATGTGATTTGAGGGCTCGACTAAGTTCATATCATGTTTTAGGGCTTGTTAGTGTGTTTGGTCGAGGTCCCGGGACCTCGGGTGCAGTTCAGATGGTTAACGAATCAATTGGGAGTTTTAAAGATTGTTGTAGTTGAAGTCTTTTGGTGCAATCGCACCTGCAGAACATTGGTCGTAGGTGAGAGATGGGAAGCGCAGAAGCAGAGTTTGGATTAGGCACTGTGGAGTGTGGATGCGAAAGGATTTTTGAAGGTGCTGTTTACCTTGAAAATGGTAATTATAATTATATTTGATTATGTGGTTCTAAAAATATGTGATCTATTTTAATACCGGTTGTCTAGGCAGTAGATGCTCAGTATGAAGCAGGAAAAATGAAATAAGTGCGAAAAGAACCAGGTATCGAAGAGGCCGGTCTCGAGGGTGGTCGGGCAGGCCTCGAGGTCGAGCTTGAGAAGATTGATTAGGGGATATCGTTAACCGTACAACAATATTGAATGCCTTAAGATTGGCCTATTTATGATCAATAATAAGCAATAAATGAAGAATAACTCAAGAGCACAATAAATGAGAAGCAATAATTTAATGAGACAATTGTTGAGAATGTTTTTGTTAGAGAAGAGAGAATGTTCTTGCTCTTGTATTGAATATTGTATATGTTACAAAGAAACAAGGGTCCCCTTTATATATGGGGGGAGGATCCCAACATAGTACATGCGTAATTAATGTAAATAGGGATGGTTGGTACAACCATTTAGTGCCACGGTACAGGCTTGTACTATTTTGTGTACTTTGTCAGCTTTAACCACATGCCTTTTGGGAGTTTCCACCTTTTCATGCCGATCCTTGATTTGTACTGCCTCGGGGTCGAGGACCCTCGACGTGCCCCTCGATGTCGAGCTCGGGCCTTCGAATCTTTGTCTTCGCCGAAGTGGCCGTAAAATCGAGCTCTTCGATTTTAGCCGTATACAGATAGTCCCCGCATTCCTTAGAATGAAGAGATAAGAAATGGTTTTGACCCTTCGCTCCTTCGATACTCCTACTATGACATCACCCCCCTCAGATCATTAAACGACGTGACGTGAAAAGCTGTGCAGAGGTCACTGTCAACACAATTCTTGAGAGGCCCATGAACAGTCACAGGTTCGATTTTCCAGCATCAAGCTTACCCAAAGGGCCCCTATAAATACTACAATCACTTTCCCTTTCATAGTTTCGCATCTTCTTCTTCAAACCATAAAATTTCATCTAAGTGTTCTCTCTTCTTATCTTCTGCCTGCTCACGTTTTTCCCATCTTCTTACTTCAAAACTCGATAACCACCATGGCAAAGACTTCCAAAACGGTTCCACAAAAGGAGGGGGCTGCTACTACATCACGCCCGTCTAAGGGAAAATCAAGAAACCCTCCTACCATAGAACAATGCATTCCTGGCCCTTTCGACACCATTTCTGACTTTTCAATAGAAAACCCCCCTTCTACACCGGGCCGATGTGAGCCCATGTCCCGATATATAAGTGTAATATCAGATATTGAGAGGGTGAAACTTGACTGTCACTGGGGGAGGCAGCCCGAGTAGATATCCCTATGGCTGACAAAAGCATAGTCACACACAAGCCTGGCTTCCTTAGCGTCAATACATACCCCTTCACCTTAGGCCCCGTCGATTCTTCTTCCCCGCCGGTTGATACGGTGATTCTTGATTTTTGTCGCCAATACCGAGTGACACTCGGTCAGATCTATCCTTCTTTTTGGAGGATTGTATATATGTTTCATCATATTACCAACATGGTCGAGGGAATGACCTTCACCCTAAACCATTTGATCAGATTATATAGCCCTCGACTTTTCCGTGGGGGCCTTATTAAATTACACTGTCGATCCACCAAGGTGTTCCTCGCCTGCATCAACGAGGATAGAGACCGGGGATGGATGAGTCGATTCGTCAGAATCAGAAACTCCGATATCATCCCTGCTGACAGAATGTCATTCCCGGAGGAGTGGAACATGAAACGTAAGTACCCTCGACTCGAGCATGCTTTCGCTGTCTCTTTCTCTTTCGTCTGATTTTATTTTAATTGTACAAGCACTGTTTGGTTTCCCGGTGTGGTTCAGGACCTTCCGGGGTGGATCAAACGTTTAGATTCTGCTTTCCCATACAACAAGTGCGTATGGCGTGAGCTGGCCAAAACACGATGGCAGGCTAAGAACCATGGTACGTTCTTGTTGCTATTGCTTTCATATTCTTTGTGAGAATTTTTTCTGATGATGCCTTTTGACATGATATACTTGTGCAGGCCTTGGTGAAGGCGTGTGATGAGGCCACCCCCACCTGGTGAGGAAGATGCCCCGAAGGCCATCAAAGATAGAAAAAAGAAGAAAGAGACCTCAAAAAGGTCAAAGACTCGGAGGCCTAAGACTGATGCCACGGTCTTGTCTTTGAAGGCCGCTAAGAGCTTGTGGATCGAGGAGGAAAGCGACGATGCATGCCCTTTGGTACAAAGGGCAAAGTGAAGCGCTGTGGCTTCGAGGGCTGTTGAGCGGCCATCTGCTGAGCTTGAGGTGACCGATGCAAACCTGCCATTTGTAGAGGAGACCCTCGAGGAGGGTTTGGGAGCAGTACCCGATATGTTCATCGGACATGGCACAATCTGTGTTGAGGATCTCGGGGGACCTACTACTGGAGCTTTCCGAGACAGAGAAGAAACCTCGATGGAGGCCGACGTTGCTGGTGGATTTCATTCGGGCCCGTTATTCTCTCCAGGGGAGATACATGATGCTCAAGTTAGGGTGTCCCTGGTCTAGAGACCTCTCATGGAGAGGAGGACGCATTCAGAGACTACTTCGAGGGGGTAGTTGAGGAGACCGACGTTGATGCCCTAGTTTCCCTCGAGGAAGCCGAGAGGCTCCAAAAGTAGGTGACATTCGAGAAAAACATGCTTATTCTCTGATCTTCTATTCTCGCTTTCTGATTTCCCTTTTCTGAGTTGCAGGTCAAGAAGATATATGACCAGGACTTCTCCAAGTTGCAAGATGAGTTGACTCATCGTGGAGAAGAACTTGATAATCTCATGGCGGGGTCGTTCGAGCTCGAGGCCCCGTGTGCTCGAAGGGAGGAGGAACTGACCAACCTTCGGGAAAGCTTGGAGAGAGCACTTCGGGAGAGGTCCGATTTCTCCGAGCAGGTATGCTAGTATCCATATTCTCACCTTTTAGCTGTAACATTTTGGTGCTGATTGACTTACTTTCTGCTTCTTAGATTTTACAGAAGGATGCCCTGGTGGAGCGGCTTCGAGGAGAGGTTGCGGCCAAGGAAGCCGAAGTCATGGAACTGGCTCGGCTGAATGATGTTGCGACTTCGGAGAGGGAGGTCCTTCAGGGGAAGCTATCCTCGACCCAAGATCTTCTTTGAGGTTCCCAGGAGGAGGCTACTGCACTATCTGCGGCCAAGGTCAAGGCCAGTCAATATATCTTCTCGTACAAGAGGGATGCCGCTGCTGAAAACGACCGGGCAAGGGAGATATATGAGAAGGCTGAGCTGAAGCTGACTCAGGCTGTTGCCTATGCTCGTTCACAAGCCAAGAGGCAGGACCTTGAGGAAGTGAGAACCAGAGGTGTCGATCTCTCTACCGATATTGAAGAGGCCAGGGCCCTGGAGGAGGAGTTGATAGTGCCGAGTACATCGGAAGAGGGCTTCGAAAGCGGCTCGGACATCGGTGGAGACATAGAATAGTTTTTCTTCCTTTTTTATGCGGGATCCGTCGGGGGAACTTTTGTAAAGAACACTTTATAAATATATTTTTTGGAAATAGAACATTTTTCGTCATATTTTGCATAAGTTAGTTCCGTAAACTTTTCCCCACAATATGACTTTTATGCTTCGATTCTTTGCTTCCTCGGAACTCGTACTTGCAATAGTAGATTTCCTCGAGATCGGGAACCTTCTCGAGGCTGGGTCGGCCTATGAGCTTTGATTCCTCAAACCTCCTACGACGGTATTATCCATGCTACAGAACCGTAAAGTGACCGAGGTGGCCCCACCGGTACACTTCCCCAAATTCTATGACGACCTATCAGAAATTGAATGGCCTTTAAGGCAGTTGGGTGGCCACCTTTTGCTCTATAAATGTTCTTGCTTCTCCGTCATTCTAACTCTTGCATTTTAGTGAAAAACCTCAGCTTTTCTTTCAACTTTATTATTTCTTTCCATCTTTGCGAAAACGAGTTCGCTCCTCCCTTTTTACCTTTGCTTTGAGTAACTATGGCTGTCGCGACCGAATCCTTTCACCAAGAAGAGGGAAATTCTTCCTCTGCCCCTAGCCTAGCTGGTGGCGTAACGCCGGAGTATGGCGAGCTGACCTCATTCTATTTTGATCTGAAAAGGGACTTTGCAATGGAGAAACCCTACAATTCCCCAGGCCATCCAGAGCATTCCTCGAGGTTCGTTCGATCGATAGAAGAAGACCACCTCGAGGTCGTGAGGAGAGACTGCGGCTGGGGGGAAAATGTGGTGCTGCAGATACCCTCTCGAGATGAAAACATCATGACTTATGTAAAGGGATTCTTGACCATCTACACGTACCCGTTTACATTGGGCCCCCTCCACCGAATTGTGCTTGAGTTCTATAAAACGTACCGAGTCACCTTGGCGCAGATTCATCCGTCCTTCTGGCGGATAGTGGTGATGATGAGGTATTTCACTGAAAAGGCTGAGCTTGAATTCACCTTCAACCACCTCATTAGGTTATACCGGCCTCACCATTGTCGAGGCCTGATTGCGTTACGACGTTGTTCCACGACGCCTTTTATTGCCAGCGATGATTAGAACCAAAACGGGGGATGGATGAGTCAGTTTATTTGGGTGAGGACTGTCGATGTCATTCCAGCGGAGTTCCTTTCTTTTCCCGAGAAATGGAACTTCAAACGTAAGCATCATATCGTGCCTTGGTGTCTCTTGTTCTTATCAACTTATAGGAGTGTTTCTTTTTCTCCTTTTTAGCGGTCCCGTGGATGCCCGAAGAGGTCCCCGATATTGTGGACTGGACTCAGAAGTTGGCAGCTTCCTCGACATGTGATGAGCGCAAGTGGCGTGATCTCTCAAGGGGCAGAAAGGAGGCGAAGCACCACGGTATGAGTTATGTGGTATTCCTTTTGATGAATGTTTCCTTTCATGCGTACTAACTATGATGCCACAGGTGGTGGTGGGTTTTCCGGAATGAGGTTGTGTCCCCTCGAGGAGAGTGAAGGCCCGGGGGAGAAGAATAGTCGAAAAGGTCCTCTATGGATGAGGACATTTTTGATGAGGTGGGGCCTTCTCGGAGGCATAAAGGAGACGCCGTTGCTGAGGAGAGCTTTATATACGTCGGCCATTCTGCGGACGTCGGATCCCCTTGTGAGGATAATTCTTTGTCTACGGCTCGGGTCGGTGGCTCTTCTGAGGTTACTGGTGGTTCTGCCAGGACTGGGACCTCTAATTTTGAAGAAGAGGTTCCCCGGGTGAGGAAGATAAAGAGTCCTCCACCATCGTCTGCTTCTGCCCTCGTACTTCGAGGGCTGCTTGGGATCAGGGGCCGCCCGGACCGATTGAGGTTTCGAGTGGGCATACCCCTATTGAGAGCAGTTCGGCTGGGGTCGATGGGGCCAAACCGATAGATGCATGTTTAACTTTTAAGGAGGCCCAATGGCTCTGTTCCGAGGTGAGTGTCGATTGGCCTTGCTGGATTTTTGGCTATGAATCTTCATTCTTTGAATCAAAGTTTTTCTTTTGCAGGTTTTTGATAAACTCAAGGCCGAGCTATTTCGCTGTGAGGCTCGATTGCGGGAAGCTTTGGGTAAGAAAAGATCTCTCAAGTTTCTTTGTAATGAGAAGACAAAAGACTTGATACATCTTCGAGTGAAGATGCATCAAAGCCGGATTTATGAAGGCAAACTCGAGCGCCAGGTAACCCTTACCGTGTAGGGGTATGTGCCTTCTTTCTCGCTTTTGGGAGCTAACACTTTGGTACTTCAGTTTCAGGAAAAAATAGAAGCGGTTGAGCACCTTTTGGGGCGAGGTCGGGCAAGTTAGGTGCGAATGTTAAATGTTGAAAGCGCAGGTAGGCGTACATGTTGCAGCCGAAAGGAATGCTTTGGCTAAGGCTGCTGCCCTTGAGATACAACTTCGCAATGCCCGGGAAGATAGCTCAATTCAGTCGAGCAGGATTTCCAAGCTCGAGGCTGATCTTATAAATATGAAGGTAGAGGTTTTGGATGCTCAGACCGAAGCTGAGGTAGCTTGAGCGAAGGCCGATAAGAAGGTGGCCGTTTACTTGAAAGACGTTGCCGATGCACAGGCTGAGCTGAGAGAGGCTTTCAACGGAGAGATGAGGGGCAATGAGTATGCTCGATGAAAGTCCCGGAGAGAGACCCTCGAGGAGATACATGCTAGGGGCTTTGACCTCTCGGAAGAGATAAAGTAGGCCGAGGCGGATGAGACTGATGCCAAATTTTTCCTTTCTAGAGCTGATGGTGATACTTGAAGGCCGCCATGATAGCTGGTCCGAGGGGCGTTTGAGGGAGCTGGTCCCTAGAGTAGAATAGATTTTGTACTTTGTTGTTTGCATAAGACTCATGTGGGAGCGTTGTAAATATGTATT
This sequence comes from Nicotiana knightiana, assembly GCA_005239525.1. NCBI lineage: Eukaryota > Viridiplantae > Streptophyta > Magnoliopsida > Solanales > Solanaceae > Nicotiana > Nicotiana knightiana. Next base: position 3,408 of record ML419706.1, on the reverse strand, counting down.
TTTAACACACACACACACATATATATATATATATATATATGAAATATTCTTTGATCTGATTTGCCTATTGGTAGTTGGTCCGGCGAGCTGGACTTAGGGATGAAACCCTTGGGGTTATAAATTGGCCCTGAGGCACTTTGTGTCGGTATGACCTGTAGCTGGCGACTTGGGCTCTTACACGTAAGGTCGATACGACTTTTAATATAGCGGGCGACCTGGGCTCGTAGGCTTTTTTGGCCCTGAGGCGCTTTATTTAACCGTATCGGGTTTAGTCTCTGAGTCGGGTTTCGAGTCGAGCTCAAGAGCCCTCGAGTTTTCAAATTGGCCTTGAGACGCTTTGTGTTGGTATGACCCGTAACTGGCGACTTGGGCTCTTACGCGTAAGGTCTATACGATTTTTGATGTAGCGGGCGACTCAGGCTCTCACGCTTTTTTGGCCCTGAGGCGCTTTAGTTAACCGTATTGGGCTTAGTCTCCGAGTCGGGTTTCGACTCGAGCTCAATGGTCCTCAGGTTTTCAAATTGGCTCTGAGGCGCTTTATGTCGGTATGACCCGTAGCTGGCGACTTGGGCTCTTACGTGTAAGGTCGATACGACTAGCTGGTGACTTAGGCTCTTACGCTTTAGGTTGGTACAAACTTTAATGTAGCGGACGACTTGGGCTCTTACGTGTTTTTGGACCTGAGGCGCTTTAGTTAACTGTATTGGGCTTAGTCTCCGAGTCAAGTTTCGAATCAAGATCAACGGCCCTCGGGTTTTCAAATTGGCCTTGAGGCGCTTTGTGTCGGTATGACCCGTAGCTGGCGACTTGGGCTCTTACGTGTAAGATCTATACAATTTTTGATGTCGCGAGTGACTCGGGCCCTTACGCTTTTTTGGACCTGAGGCGCTTTAGTTAACCGTATTGGGTTTAGACTCCGAGTCGGGTTTCGACTCGAGCTCATCGGCCCTCAGATTTTCAAATTGGCCCTGAGGCACTTTATGTCGGTATGATCCGTAGCTGGCGACTTGGGATCTTACGCGTAAGGTTGAGACTAGCTGGCGACTTGGGCTCTTGCGCTTTAGTTTGGTACAACCTTTAATGTAGCGGGCGATTTGGGCTCTTACGCTTTAGGTTGGCACAACCTTTAACCGGTTCTTTTCGAAGTTTTTTCGAACTAAATGGAGGCCTGTGATTTTATGGCAACAGTCAGATGTCTCCGAGTTGCGTTAGTTTGGTCGGAGCCTTATGACAGTGGCCATTTGTGTTTGGTTGTAGCCTTAGTCCCCGAGCGAGATAGCCATGACGTCTATATCGAGGGTATGCCTTTTGGGTCTTACAAGTTCGATCTATAGCCTTGACTTTGATACGGGGTTTATGCCTGTTTTAAGGTCTTACAAATTTGTATGCTGCCTCGAAGAGTGCTTACGCAGTTGATATTGAATCGTGGAGGGCTTATGAGTTAGAATTTTCCTGCCTGAGGTCTTATGGCTTTGAGTTTTATAGCTCGATGAACCGACTGTCGGGGACAGTCCCCGAGTCAGAATTGATGTTTCGTGGAGGAGGGCTTATGAGCTCGGAGTTACATGCCCTGAGGTCTTACGACTTCGAGTTTTGGGCGACTCGATAGAGTGACTGTCGATGACAATTCCTGTGTGTTTGTTAGATTTTTGGCCCTGGGGCTGTCTCTTGTAAAAATGGAAAACTTTCTTTATACGCGGAATGCTTTGATGATAGAAGTTGCTTCTCTGATTACTTGGCACAAGTATACATATTTTTTCCATCGAGGGTTCGATTGTTCTATACGGACACGGTTCATTCGACCGTTTGGTCCGATACATCATTCTCCTGTCGAGACCCTCTTTAGTATATTTCAGTGATCTCCTGGGGGGATGCCCCTCAGTATTCGATGTTGATCGGAGAGAAGCCTTGAATACTTGGTGAGTTCTTCTTAGGTAGCATATGGATGTTGCCTCGTTAAAAACCTCGCCGGTAAAATCCTTTTGGGATAAAATCCGATGTGAGGGAAAAAGAGTGCAACGCATGCTTTCATACCTAAGGCCTTCGAGCTGGGGGGTGCTTTAACTCATTTCTATCGAACTCCTACACGCAGGATAGCGTATAGTATGAAAGGAAAAAAGGATAGGGTTGTACCTTAGCTGTGATGGCGCTCGAGCCTCGATACGCTCTGGTTATCAGTTCCGAGGACGCGACACGGTCCTTTGTTTGTTCCTACCAGGATGTAGTTTATGATTGTTGCTTGGCTGTTTGCTTGTTTTTTGGCTCCTTCGATGCAGAAGGTTTCAGTGCCACATCGTGCATTGCGAACATTTCTTTTGATGCGTGTTGCTCTCCGTATACTACTTTTACTCCATCCTTCGTAGGGAACTTCATCATTTGGTGAAGAGTTGACGACACCACCCTCATATTGTGGATCCATGGCCTTCCAAGCAATGCGTTGACCAGGCGGATGATTTCTCCTTTCGTTGTTTTGCTTGACATGTTGAATCCATTGAGGACTCGAGAGGCGGGTATGATCTGGTCGAGAAACCCGAGCTGCTCTACCACCCTTGACCGAATTATGTTGGCCGAGCTACCTGGATCCACGAGCACACGCTTAATTTGAAATTTATTGAAAAGAAAATAAATTACCAGAGAGTCATTGTGAGGTTGAGACAAGGTCTCGATGTCCTCTTCGCTGAATGAAAGGGCGTCTTCAGGTATGTAGCTCCGAGTTCCCTTTTCCCCGGTGATAGATACTTTGGTCTGCTTAAAAATGGGTCCCTGAGGGACGTTGACTGCACCAATAATCATGTGGATGACATGTCGTGGCTCTTCTGTTTCATTTTCTTGTTTTTCCTCTCTTTCCTGAAATTGATTTTTAGCTCGGTCGCTGAGGAATTCTCGAAGGTATCCTCTGTTGATTAGTCGAGCCACCTCTTCTCGAAGCTGTTTGCAATCTTTGATCCTATGACTGTGGGTATCGTGATATTCACATATCAAGTTGGGGTTTCTTTGTGAGGGATCTGATAGCACGGGTCTCATCCACCTGGTGTCCCTGATCTTGCTAATGGCCGATACGATGTCTGAAACATCGATGTTGAAGTTGTACTAAGATAGCCGGGGTTCCTCTACCGGCCCTGCATGTTTGTTGAATCCTTCTTTGCTCACGAGTCCCCGAGGATTCTGTCCTCGGTCCATCCTTTGATCATTTCGAGGTACGTTACGCCTCGGGATGTTTCTCCGATGTTCTACGTACAGTTGATACCTTTCTTTGTTTGGCCTTGGCTCTCTTTCTGGAAGCCTTGATTCCTTTGATAAGACTCTGCTAGGATACACTGAGCCCGAGGGGGCTTCCAATTGGTCATCATTGTGAACACCCAATTTTTGCCCCGCATGGAAATTACTCCTAAAAAATAATCAAAAAAT
>ML419705.1:0-38311 GCA_005239525.1 Nicotiana knightiana | reverse complement strand
CAATCAACATACATGATCAGATAATAGTGTCCACAAAGCATGGTGTAAGCCTAAAGCTACCCGGACATAACAGGAATAGTAGCTACGCACGTACTCTCGTCACCTCGTGCGTATGTAGCCCCCCCAAAAATAGTAGCACATAATTAATTATTTCACCTATGGGGAAAATTCCCTCTTACAAGGTTAGAAAGGAGACTTACTTCGCTCCGAAATTTCATAACCGTCTTCCAAGCCCTTCTGATAACTCAAATTGATGTGCAACGCCCCAAAACTAGCCAATAATTATACAAACCATTAATATATGCTCAAATACCCATTATAATCCAATTTATAACAATTCCTAACCCCGATCGAAAAGTCGATAAAAATCATCCTCGGGCCCACGTGCCCGGATTCTGAAATTCTTGGAAGATAAACTTTACCAATAACCACACGAACTCAAATATATAATTTGCCCCAGGTTTCATGCCCAAGATGGTGGTCAAAATTTGAAAATACCTATTCTAGGTTTTACTTCTAAATCCCATAATTTTTACAAATTTCCATGACTAAAACTATATATAAACCTTGTATTTAACTCAAAACTTGTGGAAACCACTTACCTCATACTTGGTAATGAAAATAGCACTCCAAAGTTGTTCCAAAATCTGCTCCCATGGAGGAAATGGGGTTGAAATGAGCCCAACCCCTGTCTTTTAAAAGACACTGCCCAACGATTCTTCGCACCTGCTGTCACTTGACCGCTTCTGCGGTTCCGCAGGTACGGACCAAACACCGATTCTACGATCCAGGGCTCCCAGCCCATTTTCGCTTCTGCACCTTCTATTCAGCAGGTGCGGTCTCGCTTCTGCAGCGAGATGACAGCATCTGCGGTCCAAGCACTCCCATCCAAAAATCACATCTGCGACCCTCATGGCTGCTTCTGCGATTCCGCACCTGCGGCCAAAACCTCGTAGGTGCGGTTACACCATATGACATCAGCCCTCAACCTTTCTTCCAAGTCCACCTCGATCTGTTAACCATCCAGATTCCTCCCGAAGCCCCCGGGACCTCAACTAATTATACCAACACATCCCAAATCACATTGCGAATTTAGTCGAGCCTTCAAATCACATCAAAAAATCACGAATCACACTCCAATTCAAACTTGATGAACTTTAGAACTTCAACCTCAACTTTCGATGCCGAAACCCATCAAATCTCGTCTGATTGACCTCAAATTTTGCACACAAGTCATCTTTGACATTGCGGACCTACTCCAACTTCGAGAATTGGAATCCGACCTCGATATCAATAGTTGACTTCCGGCCAAACTTCTCTAAAACCTTCAAATTTCTAACTTCCGCCAAATGACCCCGAAATGACCTACGGACCTCCAAATTCATATTCGGACGTGCTCCCAATACCAGAATCACCATACGGAGCTATTCCCAAACTCGGAATCCCAAACGGACATCGATAACATTGAAATGCACTTCAACCCAAATTTATGAATTTCTTCCAAAATGCCAACTTCCATAATATTCGCCGAAACGCTCCCGGGTCATCCAAAACCCGATCCGAACATACACCAGAGTCCGAAATCATCATGCGAATCTTCTAGAACATTCAAATCCCGATTCTGAGGTCTTTTACCCAAAAATTCGAAATCCCGATTCTGAGGTCTTTTACCCAAAAATCCGGTCTTAGTCATTTCTTTCAACTTAAAGCTTCCAAAATGAGAATTCTTTTTCCAACTCAACTCCGAACTCCCTAAACTTCAATTCCGACAACACGTGCAAGACATATTACCTGAAGCGAAGATGCTCATGACCTCAAACTATCGAACGACGCACTAGAGCTCAAAATGACCGGTCGGGTCGTTACATTCTCCCCCACTTAAACATACGTTCGTCCTCGAACGTGCTAAAAACTGTGCAGGAGTTGTTCAAAATCACTGTTAAACACCTCGTGCACCTACCCGTGCTATCACAACTCAGTTGAGCACTTTAGCCCGATCCAATATGAAGATATCTTCTTTCATTTAGGCGAAAGCCTTATAGCCCAGTCCCAACATATGGAATTATCTGCCAGGCCTGCCTCCAACATACGAACGTCGTATACATCACTACACAATGCATTGATACCTGATTGCGTACCTCTACTGAATTCACACTATGCACTGCATAACGCATATCGCCATGACAACACCTTCTAATAACAATAGCTAAAATTCCACGAATATGATGCTCCCAGTGCACCTCCTGACATATATAGATCTTGTCCTAACCCTTTGCAATACTGCCACAACGGAAAAGATGTGGAGAAATTCATAACCAGCTGTCGAGTCAATAAATCATTGGGTCTCTCTCCCTGACAAGAACCATTACCTTATTCTGAAACAAATAATGACATTTTCTCCTCAATACACTTCATATAATCTGATTGCACTGATCCTAGGTCCAATAATCTTGTCTCACCCAGTACGATATGCTCAGGCAATAAGCCACCCCGGACATGACCATAAGTCGTATATGATGCCACAATGTGCCAACAAGCCACAAACTCGAATGTGATATATAATGAAAATGAATTCAGGAAGGGACTACTCAATCCACGCATCTAATATGAACTTTCCTCAGAAAATGAAAAACAAAAAACACGAAAATAGGATATAGAAAACCGAACTCAACATCACATTGTTGCTTTGTGCAACCCAATCCAAATAACATACCCGTGGAGGCGTGCCACTCGATCCTCGCATAAAATTCACATAAGGAGGTACACACCGAGCTAAATTGCTCATTACTACAAAATACTGAATGTCGGTCACAAGCAACGCTAAGTGCACAATACCTAACCCGGGGAGACATATAGCGCCATAAGTTACAAAACTCAAGCACAACTGAGGTGCGATATATGGTTTGAATCTCACGAGTCATCCTGCTCGCATAACGCCATCACCACACGGAATCTCAACACATAACAAAATTTATCAAGCCGTTTTACAACTCACACGGCACAACATAATATCACATGAAATAGCCGACGACGAGACAACATCCAACGTTCTAATACTCCTCCACGAGGAGCGCTATACTGAAAGGAACACTTCTGGCTAACATAGAGCCCATATTCATATTTAAATCCATCCACAGACCTCAAGCCGATTCTGATCACATCATACTAGGCTGTTAACCTTTCATGGGTCCCTAACACCTCCTTTTTCCCATATCACACGAGAACAACCATCATAACCATAGCAAACTTCCACATTCCGCAACCAAATGAACCGAGCGCCCTCCAGGCATAAATTCTCAAATAAGCAATATTACCACATTCTTTATACTTGGTTTAAATCTTCAATCAATCGAGTGACTACAATCTCACACTTGTACAATCTTACCATGATATATGCTTCCACAACCTTCCGCACAAGGTAACAAGTCTGCACACCCATACTACCGACCGAACTAACGATGTACATCAAATCATGAATCCATAACCAGGATGCAAAGTCTCTTTAACAAAGCATCAATCTCAGGTGACGCTGAAGACCATACCAGCTTACTCTAAACACTCAAATCCCTTTCCTGCTCATCCGAGCTCGGGACATCCTTTCCAACACGAACTGATCCTCACTTTTAAATTTCATACCGCTCACTGCGCCTAACATGCCAATATGTGATATCGCAAAAATTTCATCATGACTCCTAGACCACTAGTAAGGACAACACTTAATCATATAAAAATCTTCTTACTTAAATCATTCCAAGAGAGCCGTAGCAACATGCGAGTAAATCCTCATAATCACAGAACATGCAAATTCTCGAGTAGTGGTCTAAACCACCATAATCCTTCCGGGATCCGCCTACACACAACATGTCATAATACTTGAATACTTCAAATAAAAATCAATTATGGAGGCCGTAAAGCCTCGCACATACCGTCACAAATCACATGCATCACTCGACTATGCTGAAGAGACTGATCACTGCCACTAACATGCCAATCCCACCATGGCTAACCAATCTAACCTCTTCTAATTCATCCTTAGTTGTCTTAGAAATAATAATAACTCCATTCAACACATAACAATTCAATCTGCACCCATCCCGAGTGGCCTTGTATCACGAGACTATGCTGTCTCCAATCCCACAAACCATCTCATACCCTCCTTGCACACACAATCACATATTCTACTAGTCCATAAAATCTGATAATTCCTCTACGAATCTGAAGTCATTTTATCTCATTCCTCCAATTGCTACTCTGCAAGCCGAAGATATCATAGAACATTCCAAGCATCTTTTAATAATAATCTGCAAAAGCTCAATCTTTAACCATGATGCAGGCTTGAAATCAATAGGCACCGCATTTTAACCCTTGAATTCACTAGGACCGTTGTTGAGAGTCACCCACTCTGGATTGGTCCTGACTATAATCAACTCCAAGGCTCCGCTGGCACATGAACACCCGTCTCAATGAAACACCTGGTCGAATCACTTCCCTTGTAAATAACCTCGCACGAAACATAAATCCTGAATCTTCCCAAAGCCTGAACATGAGTCAATAAGGCCAACTGTAGCACACCTTTATCAATTCCTTTTCTCAATCACCACTTATGTTCTTTCCCCTTAGCTGTAATAACTCTACAATATGCTGATACCCGAAACCTCACAAGAAGATAACCCTGCAACCCAACCGTAGGCGGTGGGACTCTCCCACTTGGCTTGAAGCCACTATTACAACACTCTGAAACCCACCAAGATTCTCTCTTCATTAAGGACATGACCTTGCGCAATCAACCGCCAAATTCCTCGAAATCCTTTCGTTAGCATTTCATGAACACTCTACATCTCTAACAACATTCACATATTCGACCTCTTACAGTATAGTCAGTAGAATTCTTCGCAGAAACTTCGTCAACCACACGACCGCTGATATGCTCACAGGAGATAACCCACTTGTGGAAATTACACTCCGACATCTTCCAATGTCACTGCACGGGATACAACCACTACGACATCCATAAACCATCCTGAGCCCGTGCTCATTCACCAATTGTACTAGTCCGTTCACTTCTCATGGACATCAACTAAATGTGCAACAATATCTTCTGGTTCCAAGTTATATTGCATCCTTCTTCGCATCAAGAAACTCCCCGTCTGTTGCATCCAATCTCCACCATATAATAGCGAATATTTCAAATTAAGCCCGTGGACCCAATCACCGTCCACTAAAATCCCCAAATCACTCTAAACTTGTCCTCAAGGCATGTAGTTACCCTGCCACTGAACCCATATGCTACTCTGCCACTCTCCCACTTTGGTCAAACTCACTCCCTTAAGAAACTACTCGACTTTCGCTTATTACATCCGGCCTTCTAGAAATTTAACCACTGCCTGACACTTCCCACACGTCCTTCCTCGTTCTTTGCTGCCTAGTTATTGCCTTAAATCAATATCTATCTATGCAACACTTAAACCAACAGATTGCCACAACTTTAAACCTTTCCGAAGATCATATTTCTCGAGCCGCCTACATTAGAAATGCCGATCCGATCCTGAACCACCGCACACCTCGATCTTTGACAGCCACTTCCCTGACACTATTTCACAATACTCTGACCGAAAGGCGAATTGAAGAAAATCATAACACCAGCGAACTTAACACATTCTATTCAATCAAGGATGACGACACCATACCACAGATGAAGATTCAACCACGCTAGAAAATACCAAGCCTCGTTACTCTATCAACCCAAACTTGAACACTTATAGTCTGATTGCCTTTCCTCCGCCGGAAATGAAATATCGAATCTCTGAATCGTGCTCTGAGTAGACCTCCTTTCTAGTCATTCACTGCCCCGACACATGGGCAAGCATCCTACCATCACATCAATTACTGCGCGATAACCGTTCATGAGAATCATAACAACCTGTGCATAGCCTCAAAGCTCTCAGAAGTACAGCCACTGAGCTAAAATGACAGAATATCCTCCCACAAGGCGACAATAATAGCCCAAGAAACTACGCGGGGAGAAACATCCTGCACCTCATCTGTAGTACCATTAAAAATTCCTCGATTCCCGATTAATAACAAGCACTTCACATCGCATAAGATTTAATAAGAAGGAAATGAAGGAATAAGCCTCAAAGGAATCAAACCGCACGATGAGGAATCAAGATGGGAAGTGTTCCTAACAGCCCTGTAGCCTCTCGAAGATAAGTACATATGTCTCCGTACCGATCCGCAAGACCCTACTAGACTTGCTCAAGACCCGTGAGACCTAAGGGAACCTAGTGCTTTGATACCATGTTGTCACGAACCAAAATCCAATAAAGGTCACGATGGCGTCGGGCACCACTGTCAGGCAAACCAACACCAAGAAATTAATTAAATCCTCATTTTTGTATTTTGAAATCATATCTTTCCTTACATTAAACAATAAATAATAAACTTTACCGAGTAAATAATAATGTCTTGAACAAATTTTAAATACTAACTAGTCCCATATACATCCCAGAACCCGGTGTCAAAAGTGCATGAGAAATTTCTAGGAATTTAAAATGTAATAAAATAACTGTCCGGAATACAATTTAGATAGAAAAGAAAATACAATACTCTGAAGGAAACTCTGTTGGCCGCGGGCCGTCTCGAGAGACGCAACTCACCTAAGTCTCCGAATCAACCACGCCGTTGTGTCCGCAAAGCCATAGTCCATACATGTACCTGTACATTAAAATGTACAGCAAGTGCAGTATGAGTTCAAAACAACGTGTACCCAGTAAGTATTACGTCTAACCTCGAAGAGGTAGTGACAAGAGGTCGACTTCGACAGTTACTAGTGGTCAAATTAATATAATTAAATGTGACGCTAAGCATATTTGTCATGATTAAATAACAGATAACAATAGGAAGTGGAAACTTCTTTCATAATTAAATTTCAGTTTTCGTCATTTCAGTTAACAACTTATATCTCAAGGCAATTAAGCGGTTCAATCACAGAAGGTACCAAACAAATATCATGCTCAAATAATTCTGAGGTCGTACGGTCCGATCCAACAAAATAATAAAATGTGCACTGCCAAAGGGTCGAATGGAGCGAACCATAGATGCATCTATTAACATGCCGAGGCGATTGGCTCGCTCCCATGAGAGTAGTGAAAATAGTCACCCCGCTCGCGGAATATAATTACGATGCAGTTAGACATAAATATAATACAACCTCCCTCAATTCTTTTTGAAATAATAATTTACTTGAAACTTTTGGAATTCTTAAAATCTTAAATTTAGTTCCTATACAATACAATCAACATACATGATCAAATAATAGTCCCCATAAAGCATGGTGTAAGCCTAAATATACCCGGACATAACATGAATAGTAGATACGCGCGGACTCTCGTCACCTCGTGCATACGTAACCCCCCACAAATAATAGCACATAATTAATTATTTTATCTATGGGATAATTCCCTCTTAGAAGGTTAGAAAGGAGACTTACTTCGCTCCGAAATTCCATAACTGGCTTCCAAGCCCCTCTGATGACTCAAATTGATCTGCAACGCCCCAAAGCTAGCCAATAATTATGCAAACCATTAATATATGCTCAAATACCCATTATAATCCAATTTATAAAAATTCCTAGCCCCGATCAAAAAGTCGATAAAAATCACCCTCGGGCCCAAGTGCCCATATTCCGAAATTCTTCGAAGATAAACTTTACCCATAACCTCACGAACTCAAATATATAATTAACCCCAGTTTTCATGCCCAAGATCGTGGTCAAAATCCGATAATACCAATTCTAGGTTTTACTTCTAAATCCCATAATTTCTACAAATTTCCATGACTAAATCTATATATAAACCTTTTATTCAAATTTCTACTCAAAACTAGTAGAAACCACTTACCTCATGCTTGGTGATGAAAATAGCACACCAAAGTTTCTCCAAAATCGGCTCCCATGGAGGAAATGGGGTTGAAATGAGCCCAACCCCTGTCTTTTAAAAGACACTGCCCAGTGATTCTTTGCACCTGCGGTCACTTGACCACTTCTTCGGTTCCGCAGGTGCGGACAAACACTGTTTCTGCGGTCCAGGGCTCCCAACCTATTTCCACTTCTGCGCCTTCTATTTCGTAGGTTCGGTCTCGCTTCTTTGGCAAGATCACCACATCTGCGGTCCCAGCACTCCCAGCCAAAAATCGCATCTGCGACCCTCATGGCCGCTTCTGCGGTTTCGCACCTGCGGCCAAAACCTCGCAGGTGCGGTTACACCATATGACAACAGCTCTCAGCCTTTCTTCCAAGTCCAACTCGATCCGTTAACCATCCGGATTCCTCCCGAAGCCCTAGGGACCTCAACCAATTATACCAACACATCCCAAATCACATAGCGAATTTTGTCGAGCCTTAAAATCACATCAAACAATGCAAAAATCATGAATCACACTCCAAGTCAAACTTGATGAACTTTAGAACTTCAACCTCAACTTGCGATGCTGAAACCTATCATATCTCGTCCGATTGAACTCAAATTTTGCACACAAGTCATCTTTGACATTACGAACCTACTCCAACTTCCGGAATTGGAATCTGACATCGATATCAAAATTTCACTGCGGTCAAACTTCTCAAAAACCTTCAAATTTCTAACTTCCGCCAAATGAGCCCCAAATGACCTACAGACCTCCAAATTCATATCCGGACGCGCTCCCAATACCAGAATCACCATACGAAGATATTACCAAACTCGAAATCCAAACGGACATCGATAACATTTAAATGCACTTCAACCCAAATTTATGAATTTCTTCCAAAATGCCAACTTCCACAATAGACGCCGTAATGCTCCCGGGTCATCCAAAACCCGATCTGAAAATCACGCGAACCTGCTAGAACCTCCAAATTCCGATTCTGAGGTCTTTTACCAAAAAATCCGATCTTAGTCATTCCTTTCAACTTGAAGCTTCTGAAATGAGAATTTTTTTCCAACTCAATTCCGACCACGCGTGCAATTCATAATACCTGAAGCGAAGCTGATCATGGCCTCAAATTGCTGAACGACGCGCTAGAGCTCGAAGCAACCTGTCGGGTTGTTACAAATACTGTATGGGTCAAAATCAGAATGAGGAAATTTGGCACGTAGAGATGATTATCATGAGTGATTTGCAAATCATCATGGGCAGTTTCGCCGAGGTCGACCAGTGATCAATGGAATGATTCGCCAAGCAGCCAATCAAGGCCGAGGTCGAGCAGTGTGGATAGAAGTAACATCTAGTTTTGTATTGGGATCTTCAGAGGGAATATTCTATTGAATATTCTCTCTGTTTGTACTTTTAAGGTTCTTTGGGAATATCACATATAAATAAAATGAGAGATAAGGAAAAGGGCATGTAATATTATATATGACAAGAACTTTTTTGAAAAGCAAGCTCTAAAGATAAATACAAGGAACAACCTTTTGAATGATTCGACCTTTTTGGATTATCTCTTGTCAATTCCACCAGATCCGATAAAGTATTCAATATTCTCTTATATTCATGTCATTGATCGTTGTCAGAGGAAGGAATCATGCATCTCATTCAATATTGGGTGAATCTTCCACCTTATTTACCTTTAGTGCCATTTATTGCTATTTAATATCCGATATTTCTAACACATTATTGCATTTACTACATTTAATATTGGAGCATTAAATCTGTCTCGCCACAATAGACTTCATCTACACAGTTAACCTAAGATCTGGAGTTATTAGCTTTAACTAAGATTATCAGTTATTAACCCCTTTAATAACTAATTAATTAGTTTAACCAAAGATTATCATTATTTGGTCAAACAATTTGGCGTCGTCTGTGGGGATTCCCTAGTTAAAGTCTTAGTTCCTTTCAGATCTAAAAAAACAACGCAAAACCCTGTCTTTTCTTGCGTGCATAGTCTGACATGGTAGTTAATGGAGAAGAAAGGAAGAAGGCAGTAGCCGATCTCACTACCAACCTCCTAAACACCATCAACGAGGCCACTGAAACAGATGCTGAGGACGTGACGCCAGACGCCTCCCCCAGGTAGAGTGGTTCACCCCTTCCTCAAGGCAGCATCACAACCTCACACGGTAAAAGAGCTTTCACGTCCGCAACGGAAGAGGCACCACCAACAGTGAAAAAGCTATTCAAAGTGTGGTTGACAAACACACTGACTAGCATCCTTGACAAACCCGCCCAAAAGACGAGCAGAGAGAATTCAAGGGCTTGCATCAAACCAGTGACAGACGAGCAGCAAGACCCTCCTCCCGTAATAGGTATTACTCATAACGTTAATAATGCAGGTGACGACACCCTCATAGCCAATTTGAGGAAAATGGAGGAGATGGAGAATGAAAACAGAATGCTCCGAGACCAAATGAAGGAGCACCAAGAAAGGGTAGACAAAATACCAGGAGCCCCAAAACTCATACATAAAAGGGACGCCGACCGGTTCGTTGAACAGTCGTACAGTGACGAAGCTGCGCTGCATGCCATACCTAAAACCTTCAAAATGCCACCGCATCTGAAAATATACGACGATACGACGGACCCTGAGCATCATGTGACTCACTATGTCACCGCAGTAAAAAGCAACGATCTCGCCAAAGAGCAAGTGTCTTCCATATTGCTGAAAAAGTTTGGTGAAACCCTCACCGGGGGAGCACTAACATGGTATTCGCAGCTGCCTGCAAGCTCCATAGAGACGTTCGAGGAAATGGCCGACAAGTTTGTAACTGCTCATGCCGGAGCTAAGAAAGTGGAGACAAGAGTGAATGATATATTTGCTATTAAACAGTCACCCAGTGAAGGGCTAAGACACTTTCTTGCCCGATTCAACCGCATGAGGATGACCTTACCTAATGTATCAGAAGGAATGGTAGTAGCAACATTCTAGAATGGGTTGAACAGGAGCGGTTCAAGGACGACCAGAAAATTGTTAAGACGACTCTTGAAGTATCCTCCAACCACTTGGGACGAGATACACAACGCCTAGTACGGCAAATTATGAGCTGACAAAGATGACCTCAACGGGCCAACTCAGCGGTTAACCTCAGTACAGATGGAATCCAGGAAGACCGGAGCAACGACAACAGAAGGGACCTGGCAGGTCCGCGACCCAACCGTGAAAAACATCAACCATATGTCAGAGTCACCCTCATACCGCCCCCCTCTCCGCCATGGCGACGGCTCATCTAGGCCACAAATAGGGACTCACTGAAGTGAAAGAGGTATGCCTCCCTTACTATCTGCTCACAATTTCTGTGTTTCCCCCTCAGAAATAGTCTACGCCCTAGAGAAGCTCAACCCAAAGGTGAAATGGCCGCAGAAGATGAGGTCCGACCCGAACACCTGAAAGTCAAATGCCCTCTACAAATTCCACCAGGAACAGGGTCACAAAATCGAGGACTGCATCGCCCTAAGGCAAGAGGTCGTGAATATGCTTCACCAAGGGCACTTGAAAGAACTATTAAGTGATCGAGGAAGGGAAAACTTTGATCGAGGACGCGAACAACATCAAGGTCCACCAAAACCGCGTCAATCAATAGTGTAAAATTCACGACTACCCACAAGCTAAAATGGTCAATCACTCATGAACGGTATGACGAACTCGAAGAAAGTATCATCTTTGATTAGTCAGATACCCACAGTTTGGTTTTCCCTCACTATGACGCTCTTATTATTACTTCATGCATCTCAGATACAGATGTGAAACATATTATGGTTGATGATGGAAGCGGTGTGTGCATTATCAACCCTCGAGTGCTTGCAAAAATAAAACTCGAGGGTAAGATTGTGTTACACTGCATCACGCTAACGGGTTTTAACAATGCAGTCGAGCCCACGTCTGGAGAAATCACGCTACTCGTCCTGGCCGACGACGTCACTGTGGAAACTATTTTCCACATCATGGATCAAGACACGGCGTACAACGCCATCATAGGCCGGCCTTGGATACACGCCATGAAGGCCATCCCCTCTAGCTTATACCAAGTCATCAAATTTCCCAGCCCGTGGGGAGTATTCAGAATCTGAGGAGAGCAATGCACCTCCCAAGAATGCTATCGCATCGCCCAGAATTGCACATATACCCAACAAATGAAGGGTAGATCCAAAGAGGCATAACAATTAATAGGGTTGAGGTTGAGTGATGATGAAGGAAAGGACGTCACCAGAGACCCCGAAATCATAGAGTCCACAGGATCAACCGTAGAATATCTCGACCCCGTACCACTCGACAAATAAGACCATAGCAAAAAGGCCTACATCGACCACAAGCTTCAGGAACCAGGTAAATTCCGTCAGGTTTTAGCTAATAACGTAGACTTGTTTTCCTTGTCTTATGCAGATATGTCGGGTCCCGAAAGAGATTGAAACACACAAGTTGAACGTCAACCCATTTTATCCCCCAGTACAACAAGTTAGGTGGAAATTCAATTCCGCAATAAATGACGCGGTCCGCGAGGAGGTTGATAAACTGATGGAAAATGACTCTATCAGAGAATCAAAAATACCCCCAATGGGTCGCAAATGCGGTCATGGTGAAAAAGAAGAACGGAAAATGGCGTATGTGCACGGACTTCACGTTATCTCAACAAAGCATGCGCGAAAGACTCATTCCCACTACCCTATATTGACCAGTTCATTGACGCAAAGCCAGACACGAGCTATTAAGCTTCTTAGACGCCTACTCGGGCTACAATCAGATCCTCATGGAGCACGAAGCCCAGGAAAAAACCACCTTCATCACCCACCAGGGGATGTAGTCTTACAGGGTGATTCCTTTCGGATTAAAAAACGCAGGGGCAACGTATTAGAGGTTGGTAAGAAAAATGTTCAAAGACCAACTCGGCAAAACCATGGAGGTCTACATCAATGATATGTTGGTGTAGTCAAAAAGTTAAGAGGATCACATCCACCACTTGAAAGAGGCCTTCGACATACTCAGACAATATGGTATGAAATTGAACCCCGAAAAGTGCACCTTCGGCGTAACCTCGGGGAAGTTCCTTGGCTTCTTAGTATCAAAAGGAGGAATCGAGGTCAACCGCGACCAAATCAAAGCTATAGAGGGAATACCACAGAACCTAACCAGTAAGAAACAGGTGCAGAAGCTGACCGGCCATATAGCCGCCCTGTCGAGATTCATCTCACGGTCCTTCGACAGATGCCACAAAGTTTTTGGCATACTCAAGAAGGACAATGGGCTCCAATGGAACTCCGAGTGCGTCAAAGCCTTCAAAGATTTAAAGGCGTACTTATCTTCACCCCTATTGCTCTCTAAAGCAGAACCCGGAGAACGCCTCCTCGTCTACCTGGCTGTGTCCGATATGGCGGTGAGTGCGGTCTTGGTCCGAGAAAACAAAGGTACACAATCTCCCATCTACTATATTAATAAAACCTTGGTCAACGCTAAGACGAGGTATCCACACCTCGAGAAGCTAGCCCTGGCTTTGATTGTAGCTCCACGAAAGCTTAGACCCTACTTCCAGTGCCATCCCATCTCGGTAGTCACGACCTTTCCCCTGAGGAATATTCTGCATAAGGCCGAGTTGTTGGAAAGATTGGATAAATTGGCCATAGAACTGAGCGAGCACAATATAACCTATCAACCGCGAATAGCCATAAAGTCGCAAGTGCTCGCCGACTTCAACACAAAAATAATGCCTGAAATTAAAAACGAAGCCACTCGTACTTCCCTCAAAATACAAGACCTATGGGTTTTGTATACCGATGGTGCCTCTAATGCATGGGGGTCTGGACTGGGACTTATGCTCGAGGTCCCAACATGCGAAGTAATTCCCTAGTCCATAAGATGCCCGGATATGACTAATAATGAGGCCGAGTATGAGGCCGTGATTCCAGGACTAAGGTTAGCACTCAAGTACAAAGCGAAGCGAGTCATCCTGCGCTGCGACTCTCAGCTCATCGTCGATCAACTCAAAGGGACTTTAGAAATCAAGGAACAAAGACTACAAAAATATCAGGCCAAAATCTGTAAGCTGTTACCCGAATTCGTTGAATGCCAGCACAACCAAGTCCCTCGAGCGCAGAATATCGAAGCAGATGGCCTCTCCAAAACTAGCAGCAGCCACTAAAAGCATAACCGGAGAAGGGAACGTGGTCACTCTCCTCCATCATCGATAGATCAAATCGAGGTACGAACTATAAACCTAACTTGGGACTGGCACAATCGTTTTGTTACATACTTGCAGGACGATGTGCTTCTATATGATAAAAAAGAAGCCAAAAGCTTCGAATGCAGGCGGCAAGGTACAACGTCATAAACAACAACCTGTAAAAAAGAAAGTATGGCGGCCCCCTAGCGAAGTCCTTAGTTCCAAACCAGACATTACGCATTCTAGAATAATTCCACGAAGGTCATTGCGGAGCTCATTCCGGCAATTGATCTCTAGTCAGATGCCTCATATGAGCAGGCTACTACTGGCCCACAATGAAAAAAGAGGCCGCCGACTTTGTAAAAAAATGCGAACAATGCCAAAAATACGCACCCATGATCCATCAAGCGGGTGAGCACCTCCACTCAGTCACCTCGCCTTGACCTTTCATCAAATGGGGGATGGACATTATCAGCCCCCTCCTAGCAGGATAAGGTAATGTACGATTTCTTTTAGTTTTAACTGACTATTTTTCCATGTGGCTGGAAGCAGGTGCACTCACCCAAATACTCGAGAAAAAAATGATCGTCTTCATATGGAGGAATATTCTGTGCCGCTTCGGCCTCCCCAAGGAAATCAATTGCGACAACGGGCCTCAATTCATCGGAAAAATGACGTCTAGTTCTTCGAGAAATGGCATATCAAAAGGATCTCTCCACACCAAATCATCTCGCGGGCAATGGGCAAACGGAATCCTCCAACAAATCAATATTGAATATCATGAAGAAAAAGCTCGAGAATGCTAAGGGACTATGGCCGGAACTACCGCCGGAAGTGCTATGGGCATACCGCACAACGCCAAAAACAAGCATAGGAGAGACAACTTACTCACTACTCTATGGGATTGATGCAGTAATATCAGTCGAGGTCAGAGAACCAAGCCTAAGATTCTTCCATGAGAGCGGGTCGAGAAATAACGAAAGCAAAAGGCAAGACCTCGACGAGGCTGAAGAACGAAGAGACATGGCTTACATTAGGATGGTCTCTAGAAACAACATGCATAGCGACACTACAACAAAAAAACCAAGGCCAGACCGCTCAAAGTCAGAGACTATGTACTCAAGGCCAAAAAACAGGCGAGAAAGTATCCACGGGAAGGATAGCTAGGAACAACAACAACAAGAAAAGGGTCGTTTAAACTGGAAATGATGGAAGGAATACTACTACCAAACAACTTGAACATCGCCCACCTCAAGTACTTCAACTTCTAAGAAAAAATGTTCTCCGAGCCGTACTCTTTTTCCCTCACATGAGTTTCGTCCCAATTGGGTTTTCTCGGTGAGGTTTCTAACGAGGCAACGAGGAGGACATTTCGAAGTTAAGCACGAGCAGGTAAGAACACGAGTTAGACAGTTCATCGCTTGACCTCTCGAATTCTTCTCCAAGTCGACCAATGAAGGAACTAGATAGACTGGTATATATATATATATATATATAAGCAAATCATACAAGTACATGATGTTCGCCTATGTCTCCACCAAGTTTAATGCTGCACCAATTCAGATACTCACGTTCGACCTCGTTCGAATTAATTAAGAGTAGCATTCGACCTTGCTCGAATCAACTCACATTCGACCTCGTTCGAATTAATTAAGAGTAACATTCGACCTTGCTCGAATCAACTCACATTCGACCTCGTTCGAATTAATTAAGAGTAACATTCGACCTTGCTCGAATCAACTCACATTCGACCTCGTTCGAATTAATTAAGAGTAACATTCGACCTTGCTCGAATCAACTCACATTCGACCTCGTTCGAATTAATTAAGAGTAACATTCGACCTTGCTCGAATCAACTCACATTCGACCTCGTTCGAATTAATTAAGAGTAACATTCGACCTTGCTCGAATCAACTCACATTCGACCTCGTTCGAATTAATTAAGAGTAACATTCGACCTTGCTCGAATCAACTCACATTCGACCTCGTTCGAATTAATTAAGAGTAACATTCGACCTTGCTCGAATCAACTCACATTCGACCTCGTTCGAATTAATTAAGAGTAACATTCGACCTTGCTCGAATCAACTCACATTCGACCTCGTTCGAATTAATTAAGAGTAACATTCGACCTTGCTCGAATCAACTCACATTCGACCTCGTTCGAATTAATTCAGAGTAACATTCGACCTCGCTCGAATCAACTCACATTCGACCTCATTCGAATTAATTAAGAGTAATATTCGGCCTCGATCGAATCAACTCACATTCGACCTCGTTCGAATGAACTAAGAGCAACATTCAACTTTGCTCGAATCAACTCACATTCGATGTCGTTTTAATTAATTAAGAGTAACATTCGACCTCGCTCGAATTTAACTCACATCCTCGCTCGAATCAACTCACCTTCGACCTCGCTCGAATTAGATTCACAGTTAACCTCGTCCGAATTAATTAAGGCGACATTTGACTTTGCTTGAACTAATCAAAGACACACTCGACCATGTTCGAGTTAACGCCTACCAACATTGTTCGTCTAATCATGACAACCAAATAAGGGAAATATCCAAGGAAAAATAGAAGATTTGGAAATAAACAGCAAAAATAGCATTCTAATTCAAAAAGGTACCTTACAAGGGCTAAACAGATGCCCACAAAAATAAAAATAAAGATTACAAAAAAGTATTACTCATCAGCATCGTTCCCATCGTCGTCCTCACCGTCCGAGTACTCGTCATCATAACTAGAACCTTGCTCGATCCCGTCCAATTCGTCTTCACCATTTCCTGCCCCCGGCGTGGCGGGATCATAACCACAGGCCACTCGAGCTGCACGCACCTTGGCACGAGCATCCTCAAACTCAACCTCAGAAACTCTCCTTGCCTTCATCAAGTCCCTGAATATTTCTAGTTGGGTCTCGGCATGGATCTAATTCTCGTACAAATCCCACGCAACATCGGGATAAGTGGAAGTGTGAGAAGACGATGGTCGAGCCAACAGTTGCGCCCTTTCATCCTCAAGATCAACGATCTGATCATTTAAGTTCTCTCTCAAGCCTGCCAATTCGTTCATCAAGCCTTGCCTCGCTGAGCACGACCATCTCCTCATCACTCGCCCGCTCAGACTGGAAGACGTGAATGGAATTTTCCAATGCCGCCATCTTCTCCAAATCCGCCACCCTGGCTTCCTCGACCTTCCCGAACTCCGTCATTTTTTCAATCAACTCATCGCTTAAGTCGTTGGATCTGGTCGAACTCTTCTCAATTTCATTTCGTAGTGATGCCACTTTAGCTTGAAGATTGGTATACTCAGCTTCGACCCCCTTGATCACTTCGAGCTCGTCCTCCTTGACTCTAAGCGCTCCCTTGAGCTCACTACATTTGCTGATGAACCTCATGATTTCATCGTCCTTTTGCTTTAGCTCATCCTTAAGAGACTAGAAATTAGCGTCCACGGAAAATCAGATGCATATCTCACAGTGCTTGTCATGTTACTCACGATACTTCGACTCCATTCTCTTGAAAATAGCCCCCCGCTTATCTTCTCGGCAGGCGCTCTCAATCTCCAAAATGAGGGTCTAATGAAAAAGGAAAAGCAGAAGAAAGAAGTCAGTACAAAAAAATAGAGAGAGAACGCAAGGTACGAGAACTAGAAAAACTAAAAACTTACCCTCAAAGCCATTTCGGATATGCCCGACGACAGAGCGGCATCATAGAATGTCTTTAAAGTCATGCCCTTGGTGTTAGAGCGGAGAGGACCCAAAGAAGGAGTCACATCCTCTGTATTCACCAACAAGTCGCGATCCAGGGGAACGATTATGGTGTGAGTAGTTCCCTCTATCCTCAGTTCCACCCGAGTAAACCCCTCGTTGAACATCCGTACCTCTTCGGGGTCGACGTCGGAACCAGTTTCATAGCCATCCACGACCACACTCTTCCTACTCTCCTCGGTTAATTAAGGAACGACATCCTGCAATGAAGGTGACAGATCGTTCCTCGGAACAGCCTCTACCGCCTCTGATCAACTCACTTCTTCGACGATGACTTCGGCAAAAGAGAAATTTCTACAACCTCTGCAGGTGGAAAATCACAGTGGCCAAACCCACGTCGCCCTCAGATGCAGCTATGGCCAGCGCAGGATCGCCCCTTGTCGACTCTTAGGCTCCAGCTGCCTCGTCGCCAACTTTTACTCTCCGCCTTTTTAGTGGAACTAGTTCCTCCTCCCTCAGGGATAACTCGTCTACCAAGTGAAATACAGGAGAAGCCGGAGTCTCCGCAAATGAGGCTGCCGCCCGTCTGCTAGGTCTACGCAGTGCCAAGGTCTGAGAAGAAGCAGCATTCTGAACAGATTTTCCTGCGGTCACAGCAAATAGAGACCCAGTCGAGGCACCTGATTGACGAAAAACGGGGGTATGAGCCTTCACTCTTCTTGAAGCCCTCCGATCTGTCAGCAAAAACATAAGTTAAACTAGCCCTATACAGGAAGAAAGGGAGAGAGAAAGAAGATGACATGAAAACGGAAGCAATAGAAGGTTGAAATGAATGACTTACCGGTCGCGGAAGGCTTATGTCCAAACTTCTTATGGAACAATGATCTTTCGCGGATCTCCACCGTGTGGGGAAAAATTTGACTCACCTAGTCGCGAATGTCGGTGACTAACGTAAGAGGCTCTTTCTCGGCTACACAAAAGAAGAAGAAGAGGAACAATTAGGTCACTGATGAAATAAACAAAACAAGCAATCAGTTAGCAAAAACACTTACGGGCAAAGTTCCACGCTTCAGGGAATCCACTAGGGTTCGCCACCACGTGCTCGGTCTTAATGTAGAAGAAGTTGAACCAAAATCGACGATTGGCATTATCGTCCATCTTTACCACCAATCCCTTGATCCCACGATGACGAAGATGCAATATCGTACCTCTAAGAAAACTCGGCTCGAAGAGATGCAATAGGTGGCGAATGGAAATCCCGCGGTTGGCCAGTTCCGCGTACTTTATCAACATCAGGAAAAGTTTGTAAATATAAGGGGAGAGATGGGCCAAGCAGATGTCGTAATAACGGCAGAATTCCTTCGCCAACAGAGGAACATGAAGAGAATAGCCCACTTGGAACGGGTACGCATAGAATGCACAATAACCAGGGCGATGAATATGAATTATGTCGCGGCCAGCCAGGATCAGGTCGATATGGGCCGGGATGTTGTACTTGGCCCTAAGCTCAGCGAGGTTGGCTGCGTCCATTTCGGATTTTATAGGTTCAGACTCGTCTGCAGGAGGCTTCGAGAAGCCTGACATGGCTTTGTCATTTCGAGGAATGATTTCCTCCACGGTGGGAAAGCTCTCGTCCTCAGCAGCAACAACAACATCGTCATTGTGATAGGGTATTCTCACTGCTAGTGGGATTGGTTCAGAAGCCTCACCAGAGGCAGGAGGTGCATTAACCATTCTTGGTTGTTTGTAAATACAGAATACACAAACTCGAAATAGGTAGAAGTAACAAGAATTGCTCGAACCAGAAAGGAGAGTAAGAGTGCGAAAATGGAAGCAATTGGAGCAAGAACACATGAAGAAGAAAAAGAGAGGGAAAGATGCAGGTTCAAATGCTGGAAAATATAAAGGATTACTGGAAGGGTTTCCATCCTTATTTATAGAGAACACAGACACCCAGATCGAGAAAATCAACCGTCAAATGCACGGAGATGGAAACGACAGGGCACGGGAAGCGATGCAACGTATCAGGAAGATGCATAATAATGACGTGTGAGGCTGTGATGTCATTCTGAACTAATGTCACAATAAGTTGTGGTTCTCAAAACGACACATCACTATCTCGACCATGATCCTCACTACTCGACCTCCCCATCTGAATTTCTCGACTACGACTAATGAAGTTCGTTCATCGAGGTCGACTAAAAGACAACCTCGATAAGCGGAGGGACTAACTGTATGGGTCAAAATTAGACTGAGGAAATTCGGCATGCGGAGATGATTATCATGAGTGATTTGCAAATTTACATGGGCAGTTTCGCCGAGGTCGACCAGTGATTAATGGAATGAGTCGCCAAGCAGCCAATCAAGGCCGAGGTCGAGCAGCGTGGATAAAAGTAACATCTAGTTTTGTATTGGGATCTTCAGATGGAATATTCTATTGAATATTCTATCTGTTTGTACTTTTAAGGTTCTTTGGGAATATCACATATAAATAGAATGAGATATAAGGCAAAGGGCATGTAATATTATATACGAGAAGAACTCTTTTGAAAAGCAAGCTCTAGAGATAAATGCAAGGAACAACTTTCTTAATAGATTCGACCTTTTTGGATTATCTCTTGTCAATTCCACCAGATCCGATAAAGTATTCAATATTCTATTATATTCATGTCGTTGATCGTTGTCAGAGGAAGGAATCATCCATCTCATTCAATATTGGTTGAATCTTCCTCCTTATTTAGCTTTAGTGCCATTTATTGCTATTTAATATCCGATATTTCTAACACATTATTGCATTCGACACATGTAATATTGGCGTATTAAATTTGTCTTGCTACAGTACACTTCATCTACACAGTTAACCTAAGATCTGGAGTTATTAGCTTTAACTAAGATTAACCCCTTTAATAACTCATTTATTAGTTTAACAAAAGATTATCATTTTTTGGCCAAACAAATACTCCATCATGAAACACTTTCGTTATTAGTCCGTTCCAACAAGAATCACATTTCTACAAATAGAAATAATTCAACTTTAAACTCTTTATTTTATCTATTTTTTACCCTTAACGAGAAGCTTTTCTATGTACTTATCATGAATATTTTTGTTTCCAAATATAGAAATCATTTCTTTTGCTTTCTCTCGAATTATCTTTCCTTCATTTTCCGACATTACTAATTTTACCGAATTGGCCACTGAATCATACGTGTAGGACCTATCCTCTTCATTTCTTGGAATTTCTACACCAACCCCTTTATCTTCTAGAATTCTAGCATTCGGTCCTTGATCAACTAAAAATGGTAACATAATCAACGGATGACCAAATATTAACCCTTCTATAATCGAGCTCCATCCACAATACGTCAAGAATCTCTCAATTGAGCCATGACTTAATATCTTTAACTAAGGTTCCCCACTCTTGCATACTATGCCTCGCCCGGGTCAGTATTTTCTGAACCAAATAACTTTTTCAGGATCCAAAAGAACGGTGATTCAGACAGCTCCAACCCAAAGGCTAGCTTATTAATTTCATTTGGACCAATTGTCACTTCACTCCCTAGTGCTACATAAACCACTGAATCTTTGGGTTTCTCATCTAACCATTCTTTAATCGATATCCAAGATTGATTATTGTTCTCATCGTTACTATTTTTCACCATAGGTGGCATTAAACCCAAAGGAATTATTGGCTTATTGTCCAGATCTTCTAATAATTTTAACGACTGACCTTCGAACTCGTGACAATGACGAAACATTCTTCTGGATGGACCCCACCATCCACCGTGCTTCGTGGCGGCGATAAGCCATCTTTGTTTCAAACGGTATCCACTTTGGTGGAACTAAGAAATCCTCCACCGTAGGCGAGGTCCTGTGTTGGTGTTGATCATATATTAATAAATGCTTGGTCCATTGATTTCTTTGGTTCAACGGAGAATATTGGAAGTTGGGCGAAATTAGAAAGAATGACATAATGAAAATTTTTGACAATTTTAAATCGCAAACTTCTAAGTTGTTGGATAAAGTCACGAGTAGAATTGCAATAACAACCGATATGTGGACTTCAAATAGTAACAAAAAAGGGTTCATGGCTATTACTGGTCATTTCATTGATGATTCATGGAGGCTTCAAAGTCATATTCTGAGATTTGCTTATGTCCCTGCCCCACATGATAAAGATGCCTTGTGTGGTGCTTTGGTTAATTGTTTGTTTGATTGGAATCTTGAACGAAAAATATCAACTATCACAGTTGATAATTCTAGCACAAACAATGCTATGATTAAAACTTTATTGGATGAAAAACTTAACAAAAAAGATCTGTTGTTGAGTGGTCGAGTATTTCATGTGCGTTGTGCTGCACATATTTTAAATTTGATTGTTCAAGAAGGTTTAAAGGTGATAGGAGATAGTATTAGCAAAGTGCGTGATAGTGTCTTGTATTGGAATAGATCAGCTGGCAGAATTGAGAGGTTTGAAGAAGCCGCACGTTTGGTTCATTGTTCTTGTAATAAGAAGTTGGAGTATGATTGTCCTTCTCGGTGGAACTCAACATATTTAATATTGAGAACAGCTAAGATAAATAATTTCATCAGTTGTTATATCCATAGTAGCTTCTGCATTTTCTCGTAAGCCATCAACTTTAGGAAGTGGGATTTTGACAAAAGTTATGGAATTGGAAAATTCAGGGGGAAGTTTAGGGAGATGACCAATGTTTTTTTGGGTTGAAATGAAGGAGATTTTGTGACCTTTTTGAGCAATGCGTTTCGATAATGCTAAGTATGGAATCATATGGCCAAGGAAACATAACTACGTGAAGCTTGTCATCTCCATTAGCCATGGTTGTGAGAAGTTGAGATTCCATGGCTTACAAGGAAGCTTTAGTTTATGCTTTTCTCTGTTGGACCACTATATAAAGACTAACAAAGACAGCGCGGTGTACTAATCTTCCGCTACGTGCAGGATTTGGGGAAGAGCCGGACCACAAGGGTCTATGCAGTCTTACCCTGCATTTCTGCCAAAGGTTATTTTTACGGCTCGAACTCGTGACCCTCGTCATATGACAATAACTTTACTGGTTACGCCAAGGCTCCATCCAAAGAGTGTTACAGATCATACTCTTGAGACTGAGAATAACATAGTACAAAATTTCTTACAGAAAAAATGTTACTACTCATATAGAAAAGTCGATAATGGTCAATTTGGATTTTAGTGATTCAGCTGATGAAAAACATATTTAATCAATTATAGAAAACTCGGTAATGGTCAATTTAGATTCTACTGGGGGCACTGGTTAGGGGCGGAGTTAGAAGGAAACTTACGGTTCCGTCGAACTCAATATATTTGTCTGAAGCCCTTTATTTGTGTAATGAATCTCATTAAATATATACAAATTTTGAATTTAAAACTCAATTTACTAGTATTTGAAGACATGGTAAAAGTTTAGAATTTTATACAGTTCTGTATAGGCCAAAATCCGCCTCAAGGATATTTATCGTAATATGGCATTGAGGAAAGAGTCGGCTGAGGCCGCTCAAGATGCAGAAAAGTCATTGGCCGAGGTGCCGACATGAGCCGTAATCGAGATGCCGACAAGAGTTGTAGTCGAGATGTCAACACAGGTCGAGGTCGAGGTTGACTATTGATGATATATAGGATTTGTAACGGCTAATTTTTCAGGATAGGATATTAAAAGGAAATATTCTAGTCGATATTCTCTGCATTTATACTATTAGGGTTTCTTAGGAAAGGGCTTCATATATATAGAAAGAAGTGACAATGATGTTGGCATGTAATATTCATTTGATAAGAACACTTTTCATAAGAAGACTCTCTATCTCTTGTAAAAATACAAAGATTACCTTTTGTAAAGATTGTTGCCCATACTATTCCCAACCTTTCCACCTGAGGATTGTTCAAAAGAATCTTGGATCTTTCTGTCACTCATCATTGTCAGGAGAAATATTTGTCCAATCCATCGGTTATTGGGTGAATCATTCTCCTTATTTACTTAAATGTCATTTATTTCTATTTATGTTAGTTATATACCTCCATCATTGTTCATGCTTTAAGAGTATTCTGCAGTTGTTGTTACCATCATTTACGGGATTTGTTCCCATCTCCTGCACGTTTTTAAGATTTGCATCTAGATTTATTATCCTTAACTAGATTTAACCCATTATTATATAAATTTAATAGTTTAACCGAAAGTTACACTTTTGGTCAAACAATTTGGCGTCGTCTGTGGGAATTTTCTAGTTAAGGCTTTTAGTTTCTTCTAGATCAACAATCGACACTGGTTACTAACAAATAAAATTACAAAACAAGCACCTTCTTCTCTCTGCATGCATAGATCTAGGTAATAGAGAAGGAAGAACGAGAATAATGGGTGACCTCCCAACCAACCTCATGAACATCATCCATGAAAGCTCTGAAGCAGTGGACGAGGACATAACATCCA
This sequence comes from Nicotiana knightiana, assembly GCA_005239525.1. Lineage (NCBI taxonomy): Eukaryota > Viridiplantae > Streptophyta > Magnoliopsida > Solanales > Solanaceae > Nicotiana > Nicotiana knightiana. The sequence continues at coordinate 14,020 of ML419705.1, read as the reverse complement.
ATGCCTCTCCTAGGCGAGGTGGATCACCCTCTTCCCACTGCGGCATCACAAAATCCCTTGGCAATACAGCCTCCACATCCGTGGGAGAGGAGACACCACCATCGATAAAGAAGCTCCTTGAGGCATGGCTAATTGATACAGTGACCAGTGTCCTCCATAAGCCCATTCAGGAAGCGGGCACAGTAAACGCGAGAACCTGTGTTTCACCACCAGTGGACAAGAAACATGATCAACCTCTTCCTCCGCCCACGACGACAGGTATTACATAAAATATTGATAACATTGCAGGTGACGACGCTCTCACAGCCATTCTAAAAAGGATGGAAAAAATGGAAAATGAGAACAAGGCACTTCGAGACCAAATGAGAGAACACCAAGAAAGGTTCGATAAAATACCGGGCGCTCCTAAGTTATTGTCGTAGAGAGATGTCGGTCGGCTCGTCAAGCAGTCGTACCGTGATAGCGTTTCCCCACATGCCATACCAAAGACCTTTAAAATTTCGCCTTATTTGAAAACACGATGGCACAACTGACCCCGAGGATCATGTCGCCCATTACGTCACCTCCATGAAAAGCAATGACCTTTCCAAGGAGCAAGTATCCTCCATTCTGCTAAATAAATTTGGCAAAACCCTCACGGGAGGTGCATTAATCTGGTGTTCACAACTGTCTGCACGTTCTATCTAAACCTTTGAGGAAATGGCCGATAAGTTCGTGACGGCGCATGGCGGAGCCAAGAAGATCGAGGCAAGAGTGAATGAAATCTTTGCTATCAAACAGTCTCTGGGAGAAGGACTGAGGGACTTCCTCGCCCATTTTAACCGAGTAAGAGTGATTGTGCCAAATGTATCAGAAGGAATGGTGGTAGCTGCTTTTCAAAACGGGCTGAGCATAAATGGTTTAAGGGAGACAAGAAAATTATTGAGTCGGCTTATGAATTTCCCCCCAACGACTTAGGACGAAATACATAATGCATATTGTGTTGAAGTGCGAGCAGACGAGGATGACCTCAATGGGACGACCCATTGACTAACCTTGGTACATGTAGAGTCCAGAAAAGATTGAAGAATTGATATCAAAAGAGATCCCGCGGCCTCACGGCCAAACCGGGAACGACATCTCCCATATGTCAGAACTACAACTGCATCCTCATCCCGGTATGAAGAATGCCCATCACAATCAAGAATAGGGATTCACCGGAATGAGAGAGGTATGCCCCATTTACTATCCGCTCATAATTTCTGCCTGTCACCTACAAGGATATTCTACACCTTGGAGAAGCTTGGACCAAAGGTGAAGTGGCCGCAAAAGATGAGATCAGACCTGAATACTAGAAAGTCAGACGCCCTCTGCGAGATTCATCAAGAGCGAGGACACAAAACCGAAGATTGCATTGCCCTACGACATGAGGTCGTGAACATGCTACGACAAGGACACCTCAAAGAATTTCTGAGCGATCGGGGAATGACCAATTTTGCCACAGGACGCGAACAACATCAAGGGTCACAAAAATCTCCCTCGCCAACCCGCACCATCAACATGATCTTAGATGGCGGGGACAAACTTTCCATCAATAATGTGAAGTTCACCACAACCCACAAGCTCAAACGGTTGAACACTCACGAACGCTGTCGCGCCCCTTTTTCCTCGCGGAGTCTGGGTTTCGACATCATTTGGGACAAATCATTTCCTTTTGGGAAGGGGTATGGAATTTGAAGAATCGCCACCTAACGGATTTAAGGTGCGTTAGGGCACCTAATGCAAGTAACTCATAAACCGGTTTACATTACCAGAGATTGGGTAAGGGCTCGAAATTACCTTGAGGAGAAGGTGTTAGGCACCCCTCGAGGTCCACAACGGTGGGTCCTGGCCAATCTCATTTTAGTAAATTAGTCAAAAAGCAATTTAAACAAGTAAAGATCATTTTAAAACGGGAATAAAAGGGGTCCTAGGTTTATTAGCCTATAGGATCACTTCTGTGCAATACTCGGTAAACTTTCCCCAAATAGAAGTGCCACGCGTAACATTAGCGCACAGGTCATCATATCCTTTACTACCCAATTACCCTCCCCTTAATTATTGCTTAAGCGATTCTAATTGAATACGTACTTTATGCGTGCATTACACGCCCCTTTACCTATGGCCCTGGAGGTGTCTAGGACCTCTATTAAGGTGGTTCTAGACTCACCTATAGTGCTTAAAAGGAGAAAATATAAGCGACAAACAAAACAGGTAGGACTGTCATATAACAAAGCAGTCAAAGGCTCACATTTACCTCCACAAATAAGTAAACAATTGCACGTCAAAAATAACAATTATTAACACTTTAAAGCCCTATAGCAGGATATCTGGGTGAGCACAAAAGCAGAATTTGCAGCATTTGTTAAGGCGAGGCAGTGAACACCTAATCAGTTTGCCTATTGATTTTTATGGCTTACTAAATCTGGGCAGTTTATAAGTAGTCACACAAACACAATTCAGAACTTCAGAATTTTAGTTAGGCTTGCCCAGATGTGGATTAGCGGTATCCACCAAACATGTCATCTAAGCATTAATCAGGACCATAACTCTAAACTAGTGATTGATTTTAACCATGAAGTTTTTATCCGTTTAGACCCTATGTTGTCTATGTGTTGAGGATGATCACAAGTATAAACACAGAAATTGATTTTACGTATTTATCTCTATAAGCATGATACTAAGTGTTGAAACTGTTTTTATACTTATAGGCATGTTGGTTAGATGAGGAACCTGATTTTTAATATGTTTTACCTATAGGCATTATATCTAAGCGAGTGCAACATGATCTATAATACACAAAATTGATAAGTGGCCTAGAAACAAGATTTCTAATGCACCTGTGAGAATGCAGGATGTTTTAGAATGAATAGTAGAAATTTAGGACAAATAACGAGATGAGTCCTATAAACATTATTTCTAATGCATATAACAGTCTTATAGGCATGGTTTCTAATGCATGTAGATAATCATAACAACCCTATGGGCATGATTTCTACCTTATCCCCATAAAATATATAAAAAGTCCCTCTCACTTTTACTAATATCCCAAATATATATTTTTTACAAGAATTATTATTACAGACCAAGTGTAAATAAATTACAAAATGAAAATAACTACACTATATGATGCCTGGATAGGCACAAAATAAAACCTGGAAAACCAGGCCTTCACCCAAGTCTGAAATGCCAGAATCTCATAGTGCCAAAATGGTATCCTGGTGTGTCAAAGTTCCCAAGGGCCTCAAGGACCCCGGGCAACGCTCACACCAGGAACCCTTTAAAGAAACAGTTTTGTGCATAAGTGTGGAAGAGCCAGCCCCAGTGTGTCAGAGTTCGGAGGAGTCTCATGGACTCCTAGGTAGTGCTCACAGTGGAGGGGCAGGACCCTGGATATTCTAAGAGTAGGAGTTGAAATATAGTGTTTGAAAAATAGGAATAGTTTTAAGAAAATAGTTTAGAAGTAAAACAGGAGTAAACAGAACCATTGCAGCATTCTGAGTCCAAACAAAGACTTCCAGTAATCAGACAAGGGACAAAAACAGGATCACAGCCATTTCAAGCAAAACTTTACATTGCCTAGATTTAACTTAGTTCAGTAATTAACACTAAGTGGGGAACATAGCATGTTGGTAACAGAATAATAAGTAGACAACTATACCAAGAAGGGTAGTAGGGGTTAGGAACATAGAAGTCCTGAAGCAAGAACACATAGAACTGGTCAAGAGTGATAGCATGCTAGTTAACACAAAGCAATTTGACATATTGTAATAGCCAGATTCCACAACACTCAATAGGGATAGACATACTGATCAAAAGCCAAAACAGGAAGCACATAAGTTTAAATAACCAGATTACACAACACTGGATAGGACATAGCTACGGAAGTAATCATGCTGACTTAAAGCAATAGATAGGAAAGACATAGAAGTATGGATTCATGGAAGTACTCAGGCTAACTAAGGTCAATAAACAGGAAAGATAGAGGTATTCATACTAATTGGAATCAATTCACAGAAAAGACATGGATCTAATTACATAGAAGTGGCCATACTAATTGAGGTCAATAGATAGGAAAGATAGAAGTTTAAACACGGAAGTGAACATGCTGATTAAAAAGCAATAAACTGGAAAGATAGAAGTTTAAATACAGAAGCAAACATATTAATTGAGATCAACAAACAAAAGAAGGCATGGATTTAACTACATAGAAATAGTTAGAGCAATGAACAGGAAAACACATAGGTATGGTTTCAATGGTGTAAAGGAATATTAAGAGGGGAAACATACCAGTTAAAAACATCAAACAGAAGGTGAAAGTATGCATAACTCAGTGGTCTAGCCTTGGGTTTTAGCCGGCTAGACAATGTAGTAAACACAAGTAGCAGAAAGGGGGAGAGCAAAGTGTGTGTGTGCGAATTTCTTTATGAATTTTGTTCTTCTTTAGAAGAATCAGAGTGAGAGTTTATATAGCACTTAGTAAAAGTAAAATAAATAAGGCAAAAATAACTTAGAGTTCAAAAACATGGTAATCAAATAAATCAACCAGTTAATTGGGGGATTTAACCAATTAATTCATACAGAAAATCTGGGAGAGACCCCCTAGAATAGGGAGAGTCAATTAACGGTATAAATTAGGATTCAAATAAGGTAAGAAATCAGTCACATACCATATAAGAGCCAATTAACCCCCTAAATCAGACTAATAGTCTAATTAAGGCAAGTATTACTAATTAAAGTCACAAATAAGGAAATAGATAAAATCACAGAGAAATACTGATTTTAACATGAAAATATAATTTGAACCCTAAATAAAATCAGCCAAAATATTTGATTGACAGAAATAAACACATAACGGGAAGAAAATTGAGGTAATCAGTGCAATAAACAGCAATTAGTCAAACCAGTAAAGAGTAATCGGATTTAAACACTTGAAAGTTAAAAAAAACCCTTTTGAAGAAACTTAGGACGAAACCCTAATTTCAGAAAAGCACTCGAATCAAGTAGCAATAAAGAAAACAGAAAGATTTTTGAGGAAAAATATCAAATAACACTTAAAACATTTCAAGTTTTCAAAGATCTTAATAGACCCAAGTAGTCATAAGGCTAGGTTTTTTGAAAATGACAGAGGTGAACGGAAATTCGTTTAAAACCATAGATGTGAACCATAAATAAGAAGAAAAGAATACTCACAAACTAAAATGGCCATAGACAGGCCTGTGAAAAGGTTTTCGAACAAAACCAGGTTGAATCTCTTTGAGATTCTCTTAGAAATCTATGAAGTCGAAAAACTAGAAGATGTAGAAGGCGGCCAGGGCCGGAAAATACAGAGAAACCTCATGAACGGTGAGATTTTTCGGTGACGGCTGCTAGTTTTTAGGGAGCGTATGAAAGAGAAGGGGAATGATTAGGGAAACGAAGACGCCGGGGGAAGGGAAAATGAGGGGTTTTAGGGTTGGCTTTAGGTTAAAAAAGGAAGGAATTAATGTGGACCGTTGATCTCAGAGATCAACGGCCACGTTTAGAGAATGGCTTGGGTCGGGTGGATACAGAATTGGGCCTGGGGGCGAATTTTGCTAAGTTTTAAGATATTTGGGCTGGTATAATTGGTTAGGTTTGAAAATTAAAAGAATTAAAAGGGCTATTTGTTAAATACCCAACTGATCAATAAAATAATTTGTAAAATAATTAACAAATTATAAGAAATTATTTTCATGCATAAAATGATTTAAAATAATTACTCAACATTATAAAAATATAAAAAGTTATTTTCAGGTGAAATAATATAATAATGCATACATAGGCTATTATTGCAAAGTTATTGCGATTATAATCCAAAAAATATAAATGTGGCTATTCATGAAATAATTAAAGTTTAGTATAAATATAAATAGTAAAATTAAGCCATAAAATTGTTATAAAGTCATTTGTCATGCAATTAGTAATTATTTATATTATAAAAATACTAGGATAAATTAATAAAATCCTTAGAAAAATGCAAAAATTATGGGAAAATATTAGTTGATGCTCATGTACTATTTTGAAGATAGATATGCATTTTAAAAAATAGTATAGGAAAAAATTGGGTATCAACAGCTGCCTCTCTTTACCCGGGAAGGATGAAAGAGTTGTTGGGTAAAGATATGATGGCCAATTTTGACCGAGTAGGGTGATTTGAGAGACATAGGTCGCACTCTAGTTTCTGAGCTGCCTATATATCCCCGGTTTTACAGAAATTAGACCGTGTGTAGTTCTGGATTCATCGACGGAATATACCGATGAAGTTATCACAAGAACGGACACAAGGTTTTGAAATAAGCGAAATGGTTGCAGTCAGCGGTCAAGTTTGAATAGCGTGAAGGAACTGGAGCAGGATTTTTCCTGTTGGGGTAATGGTTTCTTATCGGGTTACCTGCGAATAAAAAAATGTGCTACAAGCATATATCTATGCATAAACATGATGCAAATTTCATTCAGACCATGAGAATTGTCTTTGGACGGTTGAGGATGACGTCCATAGACCATGATATCCTAGGCCATGAATTGTTCAGTGAGGGATTCTCAGGCCATGAAATGATGTTCTCGGGGTCATGAAAATGGTGCCTCTGAACCATGACGCCTTTGAATAATGATATGCAATTTTGAGAGATCCTCAGGTCATGGCATGGTGTCTTCTGGCTATGAGGATGATGCCTTCAAACTATGATGCCTTCGGACAAGTTGGCGATATTTCAGCCCATGAGGTGTAAAATATGATATTAGAAGCAACAAGACAAGGCTTAGTCTTGTATGAAGTTGAGGCCAGAGCTTAACCCAAGAGAAGAAAATAGATAGTGCAAGGGAGACAGTGCTTAGTCTCGTGCAAGGTAAAGGCAATGCTTAGCCTTATGAAAATAAAGAGGCATGGCTTAGCCTCATGCAAAATTAGAGGCAAATCTTAGCCTCATGCAAGATTGAGACAGAGCTTAATCTCGTGCAGAATTCGGGACAGGGCTTAGTCCCATGCAAGGTTCGGCACATGGCTTAGTCCCATGAAAGGTGAAGGCAATGCTTAGCCTTATGCAGATAGAGAGGCAAGGCTTAGCCTCATGAAAGCTTGAGACAGAGCTTAGTCTCATGCAGATAAAAAGCAATGCTTAGCCTCATGCAAGATTTGGGACAGGGCTTAGTCCCAATGCAAATAGAATAGATAATAGATAATGGCAGAGTATTTCTTAGCTGGAAATAGATTCAGTATCTTTGTTGTTATGAAGATCGTGATTCCAAGGTGTGCATATTTCTTGTTCCTGCAATCAAACAAAATCGTGAGTTATGTAGGGGGCCGGTGTAATGACCCGACCGATCATTTTGCGTTATCGGAACCCGTTCCCCTAAATGAAACTTCACATAGCTACTTATTATGATTTATGACTTGCGGGGGCGGGTGGTCCGGAATTCGGAAGTGTTTAGAGTGTTATAGGAACACTTGGTTCCTTAAGGTTGGCCTTTGAGGCCAAGTTTGACTTCGTTCAGCATTTTGAGTAAACAACCTCGGAATCAAGTTTCGACGATTCTGGTAGCTTCGTATAATGATTTCGGACTTGGGCGTATGTACGTAATGGGTTTCTAATGACCTGGGAGCGTTTCGGCGCCCAATATTGAAATAAGAAATTCCTTAAGTTCCTATTGTGGTTTGGGACGTGTTTTTGTGTTATCGAGATCCGAACAGAATTTCGAGACCGGGAATAGTCCTATGATATCATTTATGACTTGCCTGCAAAATTTGGTGTCATTCCGAGTAGCATAGGTCGGTTCGGCGCGTTGTTAGCGAAGTCAAGAAAACTTAAAGTTCCTAAGTTTGGTTCTAGGGGTTTTGAGGTGTGATTTTGAGTTTTAGTGTTGTTTTGGGTGTTCCAAAGGCTCGAGCGAGTCTGTATTATGATTTGGGACTTGTTACTATATTTGGACGGGGGCTCCGGTGGGCCCAGGTGCCTCCCTGACACCACACGAAGCCAAAAACCAACTGAAATAGCTGCTGGTGCACCTATTTTGGTGTTGACCGCAGGTGCGGTTGCCCAGTCGCAGGTGCGGGACCGCCCCTGCGGTCCCAGCCTCGCAGGTGCGACCCCCAGCGGGCAGGCCATTTCTCGCAGGTGCAGACAATGTTCCGTAGGAGCGGAGCCACAGGTGCAGTCTCCACTCCACAGGTGCGAGCCCAGGCTTCCTCGTCCATTTTCGCATGTGTGAGCTTTTGCTTGCAGGTGCGAGACCACAGGTGCCGTCCTCGAGCCGCAAGTGCAGAAACACTGTCAGACAGTGTGTTTCTTAAATACGGGATTCTTCATTATTTTCTTCACTCTTTCCTCCATTAAACACTTTGAGAGCTTGGGAAAAAGGCTCCACGACCCAACCCCTAGAAGGTAAGTAAATTTCATCTCAAGACTTGTTAATTCATGAATTAGTTGAATTTAATAACCTAATTAGTGAAAAAATCAAGAATTGGGTAGTAACCTAGGGCTTTCGATAATTTGAGAATTTACCCGTGAATTAGCTATGAAATCAAGTAAAAATCGTATATTAATGATCCTTAGGCTATGGGTGAGTATTCCCTTCGAGAATTTTTGGAATCCGAGCATGCGGTCCCGGGGTTGGATTTTAGGATTTCTTCAAGAATGGAAAATTCGACTTAGTAGTAGGAGGATTTCCATACTTTGAGCATAAATTGATGAATTTGTATAACATTTGTCTAGTTTTGAGTCCTCGGGTGTAGAGTTTGAAGTTTCGGGTGCGTTCTTGGTCCGGGGAGTAGATTCGTCACGAGGTGAGTCTCCTTTCTAACCTGTTAAGAGGGAATTGTCCCCATAGGTGATTACAAATAATTGCATGTCCTTATTTGCGGGGGCTACGCACACACGAAGTGACGAGATTCCGTGCGTAGCTACTACTATGTTATGTTGGGTAGTTCTAGGACTCACGAGCATGCTTATATGTGCCTTACATGTATTCCTAAACGTATTTTGAGTTGCTTATTATCCTTGATTTGGCATGAGAATATTAGGAAGTTGTGTTCCATGATATATTGCTCAAATTCTTGCCTTAAAGAATAATCTCTGTTAATTCCTTAAAAATTGATCATTTTATGTATGTATATGGCACCGCGGCACATGTATGATTCGTTAGCGGAATAGCCCTACTATTATGCCAACCGCGTCGCATGTTCGATTCGCGAGCGGGGTAATAGATGCATCTATGGTTCGAGTCATCGACCCTCGGCAGTGCACATTTATTTTTGCGACGTTTCGGCCGTACGCTTCCGGCCTATTATGTGCTGTATGATTTCCTAGGAATTTGTTAATAAGGGAATTTAGTACATTATGTGCTAGTGAAATTTGACATGCAAAGGTAAATACAACTATACTTGATAATTGATATCTTTTGTGATTTCTACGACTGTTATGCCTGCCTAGTTCCTATTAAATCATGTTATTTAGAAATGTTGACCCTAGTAAGTATCACGTCTACCTCTCGTCACTACCTCTTCGAGGTTAGGCGGGATACGCACTGGGTACATATTTGTTTTATGTACTCATGCTGCACTTCTGTACTTAATTGTACAGGTTCTGAGGCTGGTGTATCTGGTTATCAGACCGGAGCTTGATACTGATCTTAGTTGGACCCGACTTCATGGTGAGCTGCTTCTCCTGACGATCCTCAACAGCACCATTAGTAATTAATTATATTATAAAAATACTAGGATAAATAAATAAAATCCTTAGAAAAATGCAAAAATTATGGGAAAATATTAGTTGATGCTCATGTACTATTTTGAAGATAGATATGCATTTTAAAAAATTGTATAGGAAAAAATTGGGTATCAACAGCTGCCTCTCTTTACCCAGGAAGGATGAAAGAGTTATTGGGTAAAGATATGATGGCCAATTTTGACCGAGTAAGGTGGTTTGAGAGACATAGGTCGCACTCTAGTTTCTGAGCTGCCTATATATCCCCGGTTTTATAGGAATTAGACCGTGTGTAGTTCTGGATTCATCGACGGAATATACCGATGAAGTTATCACAAGAACGGACACAAGGTTTTGAAATAAGCGAAATGGTTGCGGTCAGCGGTCAAGTTTGAATAGCGTGAAGGAACTGGAGCAGGATTTTTCCTGTTGGGGTAATGGTTTCTTATCGGGTTACCTGCGAATAAAAAAATGTGCTACAAGCATATATCTATGCATAAACATGATGCAAATTTCATTCAGACCATGAGAATTGTCTTTGGACGGTTGAGGATGACGTCCATAGACCATGATATCCTAGGCCATGAATTGTTCAGTGAGGGATTCTCAGGCCATGAAATGATGTTCTCGGGGTCATGAAAATGGTGCCTCTGAACCATGACGCCTTTGAATAATGATATGCAATTTTGAGAGATCCTCAGGTCATGGCATGGTGTCTTCCGGCTATGAGGATGATGCCTTCAAACTATTACGCCTTCGGACAAGTTGGCGATATTTCAGCCCATGAGGTGCAAAATATGATATTAGAAGCAACAAGACAAGGCTTAGTCTTGTAGGAAGTTGAGGCCAGAGCTTAACCCAAGAGAAGAAAATAGATAGTGCAAGGGAGACAGTGCTTAGTCTCGTGCAAGGTAAAGGCAGTGCTTAGCCTTATGAAAATAAAGAGGCATGGCTTAGCCTCATGCAAAATTAGAGGCAAGGCTTAGCCTCATGCAAGATTGAGACAGAGCTTAATCTCGTGCAGAATTCGGGACAGGGCTTAGTCCCATGCAAATTGAAGGCAGTGCTTAGCTTTATGCAAATGGATAGGCAAGGCTTAGCCTCATGCAAAATTGGAGGCAGGACTTAACCTCATGCAAGATTGAGACAGAGATTAGTCTCATGCAAATTGAAGGCAGTGTTTAGCCTTATGCAAATGGAGAGGCAAGGCTTAGCCTCATGCAAAATTGGAGGCAGGGCTTAGCGTCATGAAAGATTGAGACAGAGCTTACTCTCATGCAAATTGAAGGCAGTGCTTAGCCTTATGCAAATGGAGAGGCATGGCTTAGCCTCATGTAAGATTCGGGACAGGGCTTAGTCCCATGCAAGGTTCGGGACATGGCTTAGTCCCATGAAAGGTGAAGGCAATGCTTAGCCTTATGCAGATAGAGAGGCAAGGCTTAGCCTCATGCAAGCTTGAGACAGAGCTTAGTCTCATGCAGATAAAAAGCAGTGCTTAGCCTCATGCAAGATTTGGGACAGGGCTTAGTCCCAATGCAAATAGAATAGATAATAGATAATGGCAGAGTATATCTTAGCTGGAAATAGATTCAGTATCTTTGTTGTTATGAAGATCGTGATTCCAAGGTGTGCATATTCCTTGTTCCTGCATTCAAAGAAAATCGTGAGTTATGTAGGGGGCCGGTGTAACGACCCGACCGGTCATTTTGCGTTATCGGAACCCGTTCCCCTAAATGAAACTTCACATAGCTACTTATTATGACTTATGACTTGTGGGGGCGGGTTGTCCGGAATTCGGAAGTGTTTAGAGTGTTATAGGAACACTTGGTTCCTTAAGGTTGGCCTTTGAGGCCAAGTTTGACTTTGTTTAACATTTTGAGTAAACAACCTCAGAATTGAGTTTCGACGATTTTGGTAGCTTCGTATGATGATTTTGGACTTGGGCGTATGTTCGTAATGGGTTTCTAATGACCTGGGAGCGTTTCGGCGCCCAATATTGAAATAAGTTACTTAAGTTCCTATTGTGGTTTGGGACGTGTTTTTGTGTTATCGAGATCCGAACAGAATTTCGAGACCGGGAATAGTTCTATGATATCATTTATGACTTGCCTGCAAAATTTGGTGTCATTCCGAGTAGCATAGGTCGGTTCGGCGTGTTGTTAGCGAAGTCAAGAAAACTTAAAGTTCCTAAGTTTGGTTCTAGGGGTTTTGAGGTGTGATTTTTAATTTTTAGTGTTGTTTTGGGTGTTCCAAAGGCTCGAGCGAGTCTGTATTATGATTTGGGACTTGTTGGTATATTTGGACGGGGGCTCCGGTGGGCCCAAGTGCCTCCCGGACACCACACGAAGCCAAAAACCAGCTGAAATAGCTGCTGGTGCACCTATTTTGGTGTTGACCGCAGGTGCGGTTGCCCAGTCGCAGGTGCGGGACCGCCCCTGTGGTCCTAGCCTCACAGGTGCGACCCCCAGCGGGCAGGCCATTTCTCGCAGGTACAGACAAAGTTCCATAGGAGCGGAGCCACAGGTGCGGTCTCCACTCCACAGGTGCGAGCCCAGGCTTCCATGTCCATTTTCGCATGTGTGAGCTTTTGCTTGCAGGTGCGAGACCACAGGTGCGGTCCTCGAGCCGCAAGTGCGGAAACACTGTCAGACAGTGTGTTTCTTAAATACGGGATTCTTCATTGTTTTCTTCACTCTTTCCTCCATTAAACACTTTGAGGGCTTGGGAAAAAGGCTCCACGACCCAACCCCTAGAAGGTAAGTAAATTTCATCTCAAGACTTGTTAATGCATGAATTAGTTGAATTTAATAACCTAATTAGTGAAAAAATCAAGAATTGGGTAGTAACCTAGGGCTTTCGATAATTTGAGAATTTACCCGTGAACTAGCTATGAAATCAAGTAAAAATCGTATATTAATGATCCTTAGGCTATGGGTGAGTATTCCCTTCGAGAATTTTTGGAATCCGAGCATGCGGGCCCGGGGTTGGATTTTAGGATTTCTTCAAGAATGGCAAATTCGACTTAGTAGTAGGAGGATTTCCATACTTTGAGCATAAATTGATGAATTTGTATAACATTTGTCTAGTTTCGAGTCCTCGGGTGTAGAGTTTGAAGTTTCGGGTGCGTTCTTGGTCCGGGGAGTAGATTCGTCACGAGGTGAGTCTCTTTTCTAACCTTTTAAGAGGGAATTGTATCCATAGGTGATTACAAATAATTGCATGTCCTTATTTGCGGGGGCTACGCACGCACGAAGTGACGAGATNGTTTCGGGTGCGTTCTTGGTCCGGGGAGTAGATTCGTCACGAGGTGAGTCTCCTTTCTAACCTGTTAAGAGGGAATTGTCCCCATAGGTGATTACAAATAATTGCATGTCCTTATTTGCGGGGGCTACGCACACACGAAGTGACGAGATTCCGTGCGTAGCTACTACTATGTTATGTTGGGTAGTTCTAGGACTCACGAGCATGCTTATATGTGCCTTACATGTATTCCTAAACGTATTTTGAGTTGCTTATTATCCTTGATTTGGCATGAGAATATTAGGAAGTTGTGTTCCATGATATATTGCTCAAGTTCTTGCCTTAAAGAATAATCTCTATTAATTCCTTAAAAATTGATCATTTTATGTATGTATATGGCACCGCGGCACATGTATGACTCGTTAGCGGAATAGCCCTACTATTATGCCAACCGCGTCGCATGTTCGATTCGCGAGCGGGGTAATAGATGCATCTATGGTTCGAGTCGTCGACCCTCGGCAGTGCACATTTATTTTTGCGACGTTTCGGCCGTACGCTTCCGGCCTATTATGTGCTGTATGATTTACTAGGAATTTGTTAATAATGGAATTTAGTACATTATGTGCTAGTGAAATTTGACATGCAAAGGTAAATACAACTATACTTGATAATTTATATCTTTTGTGATTTCTACGACTGTTATGCGTGCCTAGTTCCTATTAAATCATGTTATTTAGAAATGTTGACCCTAGTAAGTATCACGTCTTCCTTTCGTCACTACCTCTTCGAGGTTAGGCGGGATACGCACTGGGTACATATTTGTTTTATGTACTCATGCTGCACTTCTGTACTTAATTGTACAGGTTCTGAGGCTGGTGTATCTGGTTATCAGACCGGAGCTTGATCCTGATCTTAGTTGGACCCGACTTCATGGTGAGCTGCTTCTCCTGACGATCCTCAACAGCACCATTAGTAATTAATTATATTATAAAAATACTAGGATAAATTAATAAAATCCTTAGAAAAATGCAAAAATTATGGGA
>ML419704.1:0-25356 GCA_005239525.1 Nicotiana knightiana | reverse complement strand
AAACCCTGAACAGAGAAGGGAGGTCCTTGGCCATTGGCCCATGCTTGACATATTTCAGTCATTTTCTGTTTCAGTACTCTATTTTCCTCAACCACAGTAGACTCTTGTTGAACCTTCTGACCCTGAGTCTCACGAGCACTCGTAACGGCTTCGATGTCAATTGTCATTGGCATTATCTCTTGGACCTTGTGAATTGTGTTGAAGCTTACCACAAACCGACCACCTCAAACATTCTTCAATATTCAAAACAAAAGACACGTTAGAATGGACTCAGTCGGTCCTTATTATTATCATTCTTCTTTTGATTTTTTTTTCACTTTTTTTTTCTTTTTGAAATCATTCGATCGAACCTGATGTGGGTTGCCTACGTATCATGACGCCGCATGAATCAGATCTTGCGTAGTTCGGGAAGATCAGGCATAAAGGACGTAAACTAACTCTTTTTTTTGTGATTTTGAATTTATATATATATATTTTTTAAACAGAGACTTAAAAAGAAGAAAGAAAATATTTTTTGATTTAGATTTGTTTTTGTTTTTTTTTTTTTGAGAATTTTTGAAAAGAAAGACTTCTAAAGAAGAAAGAAAATATATATTTCTTTTTGGAATTTCGAAAGAAAAATTTCTAAAGAAAGAAAAGAAATATTTTTGGAATTTTGGACTTTTATTTTGAATTTATGAAAGAAATACTTCTAAAGAAAAAGAAAATATTTTTGAAGCTTGAATTTTCTTTTTGATTTTCGAAAAAAGAATGAAAATATTTTTGTATTTTTGATTTTATCTTTTTTTTAATGAAAGACTCCTACAAATAAAATATTTTTTGGTATAATTTTTTTTTTGGTTTTTTTTTTTTCAGGATTTTCTAAAACAAAGACTCCTAAAAAGGAATTAAAGAAAAATATTTTTGAATTTTTTTTTAAAAGGGGAATCAAAGAAAGACTTTTCTAAAGAAGGAAGGAAAGGAAAATATTATTGAATATTTTTTTTTAAAAATTGAGGGCCGGAACCGATGAGGTTTGCCTACGTATCTCACATCCAGTGAGAATCAGACCCGCGTAGTTCTGCCAGTNTTTTTTTTTTTTTTTTTTGGAAATTTCGGGAGAGCTTCAGAATTTTTCAAATACCTACCTCTCACTCTCGATTTTTCTTTTTGATTTTTTTCTTGTTTTCTTTCCCATTCTAGAAGCCAGTCAACATGTAAACTAAAATAAACAGATACGCAAGTAGCACGTAAGATGCATCAGGATGGCCTTTTAAATTGGGTACACCTGTCCTAGACGGACCCAACCCCTGTGTTGAGTCCACTAAGTCAAATGCACGTGATGCAAATAAGCGTTCCTACTAGGGATCCGGCATGAGGTTTTGTTATTCTAGGTTTAAATCTGGGGTTTTGTTCTAGACCAGGCTTACCCGAGCGGACAGCTCGAGCCGAGGTCGGGGCAGCGTACCGGGAATACAGAAGCTTCACCGGCTTTGCAACTTGTCTGTACCTCGTTCTAAAATTTGGATATGACTCTAACAGAAAAGAAGTCACACGAAGTGCACACTTCCCATATGATTTAGAAGACTCAGAGAGAAGAGGGGTTTCGGCACAATTTATATACACTTCAGATAATATCAAAGCGGCATTTAGCACATTAGGTTTAAACATGTAAAAATCAAGTAATAATGAATGCCAAATATAACAGCTATATAAGCTTGAATTCTCGAACCCTGAACCAGAGATTCTGGGTTCTATGTCCCCAGCAGAGTCGCCAGAGCTGTCACACCTCTTTTTTCCACTACCCTCGATAAATAAAAGGGTAGTAAGGGAGTTTTTCCAATTAAAGTGACATTATTCGGATTTGGGATTTATTTGTTAATTTCAGAGTCGCCACCCGGATTTTTGACGATGCTCCGGGACACCGTTTTATTTTGAAATCCCAAACCGAAGAAAGTTTGACTCTGTTTTAAATTGTCTGCGACCAGAAATCCGAGTAAGAAATTCTGTTAACCCGGGAGAAGGTGTTAGGCACTCCTGGATTCCGTGGTTCTAGCACGGTCGCTTAACTATTGATACCTGGCTTAATTAAACTGATTATTTACATATTTTAGCCTATTGTGCATTTAACCTTTTTAAACTTTAACCGCTTTTAATGTTTATGGATTTATCTTGAATAAGTCACGATGGCGTGCACTTGTTATTTTTGAACACATGGAAAACACGTCACATGAAATGCACCCGTGGTTACTATGTGCATTTTTTATTAATTGTTTAGAGTTGAGGGTTGGGGGCATGAGTTGCCACTCCCGAGTTGAAATTTATGTATCATGAACATGTCATGGGAACCGTACCCATAGTCACGATAATTTATTATTAATCTCACATTATTAATAATAAAGTAGACAATGACTAATTCTCTCAACCGTCTACAACAATTCAGAACAATATTTAATATTAGTCCTATATACTTAGTCGGACTTCACTGCGGCTCCAATAAAATATTTACAGAAAATTATTGAAATTCGCAAAGCTTCATATACACATCTTTTACGGCCATTTTGCTTCGCTGATCTTTCAAAGAATTTATTTGATACAATTCTAAAGCCATAAAGCTATGGATGTGTATTACAAATTTAGCTTAACTAGTAATACCAATACTCCAAACTGGATATGGTTACTATTCATTTTTTTTAATAGAGAAAATAATAAAACACCAAGAGCAAGAACATGATTATCAACATGTAATAGGCGGATTGTCAAGCTATACGTACTTAATGAATGTAACCCATGTTTGTGAAAACTCAAGTAGAACAAATAAAATCACAATGAAGCAACTCAAGAATTCATCAAAAATGCATTAACTGAACCCAAACAAAACACATGGAAAAGATTCATGAACAAGCAAAAAATTTAAGAGAAAAAGTGAGAATGAACCTTTATATTTAGCAAATAAACTTCTTTAATAGATCAAAACACAAAGCTTCCAACTTCATCAAAATACGTGAATCCCAAATATTACAACCCGAATGAAGAACTCGAATAAGACCCGTGACAAGAGCACTCGACGGGCGACCTCGGCAACCTTGACGGGCTGAACGTTTCAGGTGATTTTAGGACGGTATGGAGCTGGTTTTCGGGGTTGTCTCTGCTAGTTTTTAGTGAAGCTTTTACATGGAAAAAATGGAGAAAAACCCATGGAGGAAGATGAGTGAGTTCATCTGAGTTTGAGCTACTTTGAGGAAGGTGAATCCAGCGAGAAAAAATATGGAAATTTTGGAGGCTTCGACTGTGCGTCAATCACCTATTTCTCTTGTTTTTATTTTATTCCTTGGACTGAAAATCGTCCTCCTTGCTCTGTATGTGTGCGTTTTCCGGCGGGTCTTCGTGGAAAGAAGCTGGAAAGTGACGAGGGAGAGAAGTCAGTTGAGAGGAGTGAGGGAATCGGGAAAGGGGAAAATGCAGCGCCATTTTTTTTTCTCTTTGGGAAGGTCTGGTTGTCAAATATTGTGTCTAAGAAGAAGAGCATTAGGTATTTTTTTATATTATGTGTCTTCTAGGTTAAGGGGTATGGGCTTAGGAATCATGGGCTTAGGTCTTAGTTGGGCTCAAAATCTACAAAATTGGGCTAAGTTGCTTCTAAAATACTTATAAGAAAAATATAAAATAACTTTTAATTGATTATATTAAAAATAAGACTAAGAATTAAAGTTGAAACTATTTTTTTTTTGTTGGTATTTTTCAAATATTATATAAAAGTAAAAATCCTAGCAAAATAGTATGACTACAAAATGAAACTTTTTTTTTATAATTTTAGGTTTTGCGATAAAATAAAGTAAAAATTAGTTAAAATAGCGATATTAGACCTAAACTAAATATTAAAACGCTAATATGTGTAAAATTTCGGGGAGGGTCAAAAATTACATGTCTACAGTATTCGGACGTCCGGTTGTGAAAATAGAAATTTCAAAGTTTTCTTGAAAATTTCATGTGACTTGGGATTCAATTCGTAGTTCTAGGTGTTATTTTGGCGATTTGATCGCACGAGCAAGTTCGTATGATGTTTTTAGACTTTTGTGCATGTTTGGTTTGGAGCCCTGAGGACTCTAGTGAGTTTCGGATAGGCTACAGAGTGATTTGAACTTAAAAATTTTTGCTGGTGTGCTTCACTTCTTGTTGCAGGCCTATGATCTCGCAATTGCGAGATCAAGCTTCGCATTTACGATTTACTCCTTGCATTTGAGAAGAGTAGCTGTGGAGGCTAATGTTCACAATTGCGAACAATTTCTCGCAATTGCGATGGGAGCTGGGGAGGGGTACTCTTCGCATTTGCGATCACATGGTCGCATCTGCGATCCTACCCATGTTCACATTTGCAAACTATACCTCGCATTTGCGAGAAGTGCAGAAGTATGAAGGGGTTCACATTTGCGATGCTTTTTTGGCATTTGTGGGCTTCACATTTTCGAAGCCCAGGTCGCATTTGCGACATCTACAACTAGGTCAATAAGAATTAGACGGGATTATTGATTCATTTCCCAAAATTTCAAATCCTAGAACCCTAGAGGCGATTTTTCCAAGACCATTTCTTTCCCAAAACTTTGGTAAGTGACCCTAACCCACTTTCTTTCAATTATCCATCACATTTCATGGATTTTCAACCTAGAATCTAGGATTTTCATGGTGAAAATTGGGGGTTTGGGTAGAATTAGGGATTTTTGCATAATTGAAATTTAGACCTCGAATTTAGATCGGATTTCGAAATAAATTATATAATCGGGCTCAAGGATGAATGGGTGAATAGGTTTTGGTCCGAACCTCGAGTTTTGACTAAGCGGGCCTGGGGTCGATTTTTGACTTTGGGAGGGGGGAGGGGGGGGGGGAACTTGAGAAACCTTAAATTTATACATTGTAAGTGATTTCTTTAGCAATAATTGATATTATTGTGCCAATTGTTGATGGAAACGAGTGGTTTGGAGGCGAATTCTAGAGGAAAGGCTGTAATTGAGCATTGAGTGGCCTGTGGAGCGAGGTAAGTGTTGTGTCTAACCTTGACTTGAGGGAATTAGGAACCCTCTACCTAATTGCTATATGAAATTCATGTGAGCGGCATATATGTGAGGTGACGAGTACTTATGCGCCGCCAATTTATCTGTTTTGCCTGTTTATTTTCCCTGCCTTAACTGTTACATGCTTTACTTGTATTTCCATGCCTAATTGCTACTTGTTAAACTTCATTTCCCTTTATTAAAGGTATTAGTTATCCCGTAGCTTCATTGTCTCCTATTATTTGTTTAAGATGGTTTATCAGTGCTTTTATGGTATATTCTGGATTGGTCACGCTGAGTAGTATTACTTGTGTGAATTCTTAAAGTGTACAAGCCTCCCATTTGCTTATGTTTGAAGTTTAAGTATTGTGAAAGGTTTTGTGATTTGAATTGTGAAATTTCTATACTACTGAGTAATTGATATTGATATGATGGGATCGGGTTGCCTGCCGCAACATGTGGAATAAAGGTGATATATTGAGGAGGAATAAGGGTGAATTGATATTCTACGGTAGGATCGAGTTGTATGCCGCAACAGGTGTAATAAGGGTGGATTGTGGTGGAATAAGGGTGAACTGTGATTGTGATTATTGTGATATGATGAGATCGGATTGCACGCCGCAACACTTTTATTTATATTATGTTGTTTATGTTATTAAGAGGAAATAAGGGTGAATATAATATGTACGGTGGGATCGGGTTACGCGCCGCAACAACCTATATGTTTATGCTTTCCCTGAATGTATTAGTTGTACGGTAGTCTTAAATTGCGCTTAAGGATTGGTAGGATCTGAACACTGATGAAATACTTTTGAGAACTGTAGTTACTTCTTGCAAGTTACTGTTTTATTTTATTCTGTCTTTCTTTCCGCTTTTATTATATACTGTATGCAGATTATATTGTGAGTGCCCTGCCGTAGTTTCGTCACTCCTTCGTCGAGGTTAGGCTCGGCACTTACCAGTACATGGAGTATGTTGTACTGATACTGCACTCTGCACAGGAACTCTGCACTTCCTGTGTAGATTTTGGAGCTGGTCCGACCTAATCTTGAGGTTGGCTGTAGGATCCTTCTGATAGGAGACCCAAGGTAGGCCTGTTGGCATCCGCAGGCCCTGGCGTCCTCTTCTACACCTCATACTTTATTTTTTCTTTATTTCGCAAACACTTGTATTTCTTTCGGACAAACACCTGTAGCAAAATCTTAGAATGTTCGTAAATTGTGACTCCAGATTCTAGGTAGTAGTAGAGTATATATTTGAAGCTTATATATATATTTCAGCGTTCATGCCGATTTGTTATAGCTTGCTTGTTAATCACTGAAATGTAAAAGAATTGGCTAGTAAATCTCTAACGTTGGCTTGCCTAGTAAGTGTAATGTTAGACACCATCACGGTCCCGGCGATGGGGATTCTAGATCGTGACACATATTTATAAAAGCTATCGTACGTATAATTAGTGTCTTTTTAATTATTGGTGTTTAAAGTTGATAAAATGCAGATCAATAATCAAATTCTGAGCTTAGATGCAGTTCAACGACCGCAAAAGAATGAAGAAACTACAACTGCTCAATGTTTGGCCATGTTTCATGTCCAAAAAGAAAATAACACTCACACAAAAATCATATACCACCCTTGCTGGCAAAAATTAATTAGAATATGAGTTCAAACTTTTTATTAAAGAATAATATATGCACGGAAATTATTTAATTTGTAATTAGAAAGTTGTAAATAAACAAATATATATCAATTAAAAGATGAATGTTTTGTTTGAAGGGATAGTAACACTTTTGTGTCCATTATTGGTATATTTTAATTTTGACCCTTATGATATCTGATTAAGCACATTGAATCTTCAATTAATTAAAGAAATACACTTTTACTCATTTCGCTCGTAACTCTTTACAAATTTACCGACTTATTAACTGTTATACTATTTATTTACTAAATATAATGTTACGATTGTATTGTTACTCAATAATTGAGGGACCAAAAGTAACATTATCCCTTGTTTGAAACTTGAACATTCCGTAATGATTTGAGTGTTCGGAAGTTCATGCGAGGGCCTATAAATGTTCCCACTAGCACTAATTTGGTGGGCACAAACAATCAGTATAATTCTTTGCTATAATGAGTTCACAATCTGTCATGTACAATACATATATTATTTATTATTTTCGCTTTTGTTTTTCTTTCTATATACATTTGGAGGCGTGGTTTTTATATTTGAACTAAATTAAAAAGGTTGGTTATACCTGGAGTTAATCTCAAATACTTACCTTTTATGCCATTTTCGAATATTATAAATTGAAGAGTATTAAAACAGAGTAAAGATTAGTTAGTCTGTTATATTAGCTAGTTACTGTTAGTGTAGTTAGTTAAGACTGTTAGTGAGTTGGTTAGCGAGCAGCACATGATGTGCACGTAACTGTACCAAATGTATTTGTATAAAGTCTGTGACTTGTATCTTTGTAACGCAAGAGAGAGAAAACTGATCTTCTTCTTCATTATTCCCTCTTTATATTCCAGAATATTCTTTCGCCATAGATGAGCCCTATTTTCTCATCTCTATAAATTGATTGAGATTCACAGAGTTAATCCTCAATTTAATATGGCATCAGAGCGGCGATCGTGGGGCCTGAACTCCGACGTAAAGTTCCGACTAAATTAGAACGATTTCGAGCTAGAAGAGGTGAACATGGCGGAAAATGAAGTAAGTTCACTTGATCGCAATCATCCATTATACTTCAAGCTGGAGACACTCCACGGCCGGTTTTAATTCCAATCAAGCTCACATGGCCAGGTAATTATGCCCTGTGGAGCAGAGCAATGAAATTGGCCTTGCGAGGAAAGAACAAACTAGGTTTTGTGGATGGATAGTGTGTAAAGGCTAGGTACAAAGGGGAATTGGTTGAACAATGGGAAAAATGCAACGCAATAGTGTTGTCATGGATAGGAAACACAATTTCGAATGAAATAATGCCAAGTATTGTTTATGCATCAGATGCGAGGAAAGTGTGGAATGGTTTTCAGGAGAGATTTGATCGCTCAAATCTGACGACAATTTACCATCTCTGGACTGAAATAGCAACAATGAGGCAAGGAATAGATTCAACAACGAGTAAGTACACGAAAATGAAGGATATGTGAGACGAATTGGATGTGTTCGTTCCTTTATCGTGTTGTGATTGTGAGGAAGCGAGGCCATCTATTGAATTCATGAAGTTACAACGTTTGCTGCAATTTTTTATGGGATTGAATGAAAGTTACAGCAACGTAAGAAGCACTATACTTCCTAGGAGACCAGTGGTGACAGTAAATGAAGTTTATGCTATTATCACACAGCAAGAGAGCCAGAGATCGCTTGGTGTTGTGGATACTCACTATGATAGCAGGAAAAATACAAGGGTTTAGACTAAGATGACCAAGGATGATATGTGAATATTGTGTCTATAAAGGCCACTTGAAGGAAAATTGCTATAAGATTGTAGGGTATCCCCCAGACTTTAAAAGTAAGAAGAAATGTGGTCACTGTTGGGTAGTCTAGAAGCAGAGCACAGACTGGAGGAGGTTATAAGCCAAGTATCAATAGTGTAGCAGCAGAGGATCAGGTGCAAGGACATTTTTTTACTGAGGAAGAGTATTCACAACTCATGAGCTTTCTTAACAAACCTCCACCAGGTGATTGCAGCTCGAACATGGTGGTAGGTACTGTTACATTGCTTTCTGAGACTTATATTTGTGAATGGATAATAGACTCAGAGGCATTACACCACATTACACCCTGCAAGGAATTGCTAGAAGACATAAGAAGCTTAGAAAAGAGTTACAACACTAGAGTACAAGTACCAACTGGAAATAAGTCATATATATCTAGTGCAGGAAGTACAGTGGTACTAGGAAGTCATAAAATCACGAATGTGTTGCACGTGCCAGACTTCAAATTTAATTTGCTTTCAGTGACAAAGCTAACCAAGGAATTGATATGTGATAACTAGGGATTTGTACCTATTATTTACTCTCATTTTCTTAGGTTTTAAGGCAAAATTACATTAAGATACTCCCGAAATTTGATGCAAGTTGTTTAAATTGCAGAATTTGAGTTGAATGGAAGATGTTGACTAAAAATAACTCAAAGAGGAGCAGAACTTGCACTGGCCCAGAACCCAGTAGAAGCGTTGAGAGCGCCAATATTCCGCTGCAGCGATTGTCACTTCGCTGCAGCGGAATTCCATCCGCTGTCCCGATACAAATTCCAGAAGACCCTGCTTTTGAGACCCAGTTGAGCCACTGTCCACGCTAAAATTCTGCTGCAACGTTGTCCTTACCACTGCAGCGTTCAAATATCCGCTGGGAGCGGATTCCTATGATCAGAGGCTTGCTAATCTGAAGTTATCATAATAGCGCGGTCAACGGTATTATTACGCTGCCGCACTTTCAGGAACTGCTGCGGCGCTGTGAAATTCCGTTGGGGGCGGGATAGAGATGCGGATAGTACCCAGGTCTAGAAACGCTGTAGCGGTTGTTATTCCGCTGCAACTGAAGCCAATCCGCTGGAGAGCTTAGAATTCCGCTGGGAGCGAAATCTCCGTAGGGGTAATTTTGTCCAGTATTTCAGCTTAGTGTAAATACAACTTTTTCTCATTTTTAGGGCAGCAAATAAGAAGTGAGCTCGTGAATAGTGTTTTTATTCTGTTTTGATTAATTTTAGCTTAGATTCTACCATACTTCTTAGATTTTCTTCTTTTAATCAACATTTATGGGTTTAATTTCATCATCTATCTTAATTTCTTGCATGATAATGAGTAGCTAGACCCTCAAGCTAGGGTTGTGACCCAACCCTAGTGTGGGTAACTAATGGGTCTTCTATTTTAGGATGAATTTGTGATTGGGTGTATGAATTTTAGTCTGTTTCATCCTTCATTGACTGAATTAGTGGTTGCAAACACTAATTTATGCCTTTTTGACTAGGGTTATTCTTGAGAGAGATGACCCAAGTCTAGGTAAATAGGCTAACAAGGTATAGGGTGAACTCACGAGAGTGATAACCTCAATAAAAGGGTAGAAACTAGAGATAGTGATACCCGACTTGAGCCATTTCATTTGATTTGTTGAAAAACCTAATTGGGCTTGAGAAAGCCAATTCGGGCAAAGTCGCCCAAATTATCGAGAGGTATTGGGTGAGTAATTTAGTATGAGGTTATGTCATTTGCCCATAATTCACAAGCTTATCCTAGATTTTAGATCCCATTAGTCACTTGCCTAGGAGTAATTTGTAACCCTACTGCCTTTAATCATTTGATAAAGATCCACAAAATATTGTAGTTAGTTAGATAATATTACTTTTTAGACTCAACCTCAGAATAGATTCAAAACCAAATTATGTTGAGAAGAGCAATTAAGAACATGAAACACCACTAAATCAAGTAGAAACTCGACTCCCATTGCATAACTCCCAGTGGATATGGATCCCAACCCTGTCGGGTAAAAGCTGCTTCGACCCTGCCTTGCTACTTAAATAGTGGTATAGGTGGGCTTAGATCACTTTTTGGAGCCGTTGCCGGGGAGTTAAGATGGTGTTGACTATCTATTTGAGTAGTGGTGTAGATTGTTTTTCTTTCCTTTTTTTTGTTAACTTGTGTGTTTCAATCAATACAGGTACTTATGGCTGATCCTCTGGCAAATATTATATCGGGGGAGGAGGTAGATGATAACGGGGAAGAGGAGTTTCATCAAATTCCTCCACCTCAAATACGGGGCCGACATGCCAATCCCAATGATAATATTCCAGACCCTCCCCCGCCTCCTCCAAGAGTTGCTCCTCGGGTGCTTCTAAACGAGGGGTAGTCCAGTGCAATTGTCCCACCCAGAATCCGGGTGGGCAACTTTCAAATCACTAATGTCATGTTGACATTTCTGGAGCAACGAGGGCATTTCAGGGGAGCTCCCCATCAAAATGCCTACAAGCACTTAAAAGGCTTTGTGGACACATGTTGGGGGATCAAGCAAACCAGTGTATCGGAGGATGCCTTGAGACTCAGATTATTTCCTTTCTCTTTACGAGGGAAGGCGCTGGATTGGCTTGAATGAATCCCCAATCATTCTATCTCTACATGGGATGAAATGGCGGATAAGTTCATTGCCAAGTTTTTCTCCCCCGGGCATATGGCGGCTTTGAGAGATGAGATATTGGCATTCAAGCAAGAGCCGAATGAGCCCCTTCACAAGATTTTGGAATGCTACAAAACTATGGTCAAAGAATGCCCAAACAATGACATAACAGAGGCCATGATACAACCAACTTTTTACAGGGGCATTAATACTACAAATCAGTGTGTGGTCTACCAACTCGCTGAGGGAAACTTTATGAAGCTATCGTACAGTGAGGCATGTGACATCTTGGATGAAATGGCTGACACTTCGTCAGCATGGCAGAGTCGAGCAAATGTGACCCAGGGTGATACAAGTGTGATAAATCTCCAAAGAGCTACAGGACCATGGGCAAGCCATTGCCGAGCTTACCACTACCATGAATCAACTTGCTAAGGCGCAACTTCAACAATTACAAGGCCCAAATCAAGTGCATGCTATGGAGGGGTTAAATTGTTTGGTTAACAAGCGAAGGCTCGTGGAAATCAAGTGCAAAACAACAATGACCAATGTGACCAAGGAGTGAGTGGGTATAATCAAGAAGATTCCTATGATGAGCAAAATAAAGATGTAATGTACGCCAACAATTTTCAAGGGCAAAGGAACAATCAAGGGAACAACCAAAACTGGAACAATCAAAGGCAAAATAATTGGAACAACAATAACAACTCTAGCAATTGGGGGAACAACAATCAGCAATGGGGAGGCAATAACAACAATTGGAACGGGAACAACAATAGCAATTGGGGTGGAAACGGAAATCACGGGTCAGGATTTCAAAGGCCCCCAATGTATCAACAACCCAAAAATCCACCTCCATATCAATTACAAGGTCAAAGCTCCTCAAGCAATGAAATGGGCCAGATCGATCAAATGTTTAAACATATGATGGAACAGAATGCGGATTCGGATGCTCAAATTGCCTCCCACACTACCTCAATCCGCAATCTTGAGGTCCAAATGGGACAAATTTCACAATATTTGAATACTCGCCCGAATGGGCACTACCTAGTGACACGGTGGTGAACCCTAAGGGTGGGAACAACAACAACAATACCGGACATATGATGGCGGTGACCACAAGGAGTGGTCGGGGTGGTGAGGCTAGTTCTTCAAAGCAAAAGAGGGTTGGTGATGATGATGACTTGCAACATGTTGAGGTTCCTATTGAGGTTGAAAATGTGGTTGAAGAGCCGATGAATAATGAAGTGAGTATTGACATAAATGATAATGAGGAGGAAACACAAAATGACGTGAACCCATCTAGGGAACACGTAATTGACATACCCGAGCCGGTTGTGCCAAAAGTCAAGATTCCATTTCCTAGACCTCATCCTCCCTATCCTTAAAGATTGGCTACGCAAAAGACGGAGAATCAATTCAAGAAGTTCATAGATATGATGAAGAGTTTGTCCATCAATGAACCATTCGTTGAGGCACTTGAACAAATGCCCGGGTATGCCAAGTTTATGAAAGACTTGGTCACAAAGAAGAGATCCATGGAGTGCGAGACAATCAAGATGACCCACCAAGTGAGTGAAATTGTGCACTCAATGGCACCCAAACTAGAGGATATCGGAGCTTTCACTATTCCTTGCACTATTGGTAGTGCCGATTTTGCCAAGGCATTGTGTGATTTGGGTGCTAGTATCAATTTAATGCCTTATTCTGTCTTTAAAACCTTGGGAATTGTCCAACCTAGAGCAACTTCCATGCGACTTCAAATGGCGTATCGAACTATGAAGCGACTGGGAATCATTGATGATGTTTTGGTGCGGGTCGACAAATTCATCTTGCCCGCAGATTTTGTGATATTGGATTGTGAGGTCGATTATGAAGTACCTATTATTTTGGGAAGACCTTTCCTTGCAATGGGGAAGACCTTGGTTGATGTGGAGGCCGGTGAGCTCACCTTCCAGGTGGGTGATGAAAATGTCGTTTTCCACTTTTGCAAATCAATGCGGCAACCCAATAGCACAGAGGTGTGTTCTTTTGTGGACCTTGTCACCGAGGTCATAATTGATGAAACAAGCTCAATGATAAATGTTGAAGATCTCGTGGAATCAGTTTTATGGGATCATGATGATGTTGTGGTGGATGGTTTGATCGAGTGTACCAATGCATTGCAAGGCATGAATTCTTATTCTTATGGACCTCACAAGCTATCTTTGGATTTGGAGAATCGAAAAACTCCTCCGACAAAGCCCTCAATCGAGGAGCCACCTACATTGGAGTTGAAGCCCCTTCCACCACTCCTCAGGTATGAATTTTTGGGTTCTTCTCGTACTTTACCTGTTATACTTTCTTCTTGCCTAACCCAATTGCAGGTAGATTCTACACTCAAAGTGCTCCAAAGGAGAAAGAAGGCCATAGGTTGGACTCTAGCTGATATTTGGGCATAAGCCCCGCCTTTTGCATGCACAAAATTATTCTTGAAGATGATGCAAAAACGTCCGTGGAACATCAACGGAGGTTGAATGAGGCAATGCAAGAGATGGTCAAAAAGTAGATAATCAAATGGCTTGATGCTGGGGTTATTTGTCCGATCTCTGATAGTGCTTCGACTTCACCAGTGCAATGTGTTCCGAAAGAAGGGTGGTATGACCGTGGTGAAGAATGACAAGAATGAGCTTATTCCCACTCGGACCGTACTGGCTAGAGGGTTTGTATGGATTACCGGAAGCTGAATAAGGTGACCAGAAAGGATCACTTTCCATTGCCATTTCTGGACCAGATGCTTGGTAGACTTGCTGGGCGGGCTTTCTATTTTTTCTTGGATGGGTATTCAGGCTACAATCAGATTCTCATAGCCCCAGAAGATCAGGAAAAGACAACCTTCACCTGTCCCTACGGGACATTTGCTTTTGTCAAGGATTCCATTCGGTTTGTGCAATTCACCCTCCACATTCCAGCGGTGTATGATGGAAATTTTCATTGATATGGTTGAAGATATCTTGGAGGTGTTCATGGATGAATTTAGCATGGTCGGGGACTCATTTGAGGAGTGTTTGCAAAATCTTGATAAAGTCCTTGCCCGGTGTGAAGAAACCAACCTTGTATTGAATTGGGAAAAATGCCATTTCATGGTTGAGGAGGGCATAGTCCTCGGCCACAAAATCTCAAGAGATGGCATTAAAGTGGATAAAGCCAAGATCGAGGTTATTTCCAAGTTGACTCCTCCAACTTCGGTGAAGGGAGTCCATAGTTTCCTTGGGCATGCTGGATTTTACCGGAGATTCATTAAAGATTTTTCAAAAGTGGTAAATTCCCTATGCAAGGTATTGGATAAAGATGCCAAGTTCGAGTTCAATGAAGAATGTATGAAAGCTTTTGAGTTGTTGAAGCATAAGTTGACTACCACACAAATAATCACCGCACCAAATTGGAGCTCTCCTTTCGAGCTCATGTGTGATTTAAGTGACGTGGCGGTGGGTGCGGTCTTGGGCCAAAGGGTGAACAAAATATTTCACCCCATTTATTATGAAAGAAAAACCATTAATTCCGCCCAAGTTAACTACACCGTCACCGAAAAGAAATTGTTAGCTATTGTCTTTGCAATGGATAAATTTAGGCCTTACCTCATGGGCACCAAGGTGATAGTGCACACCAATCATGCGGCGCTCTGGTACTTAATGATGAAAAAGGATTCAAAATCTAGGCTTATGAGGTGGGTCTTATTTATCCAAGAGTTTGATCTAGAAATTGTTGATAGAAAGGGGAGCGAAAATCAAGTTGCCGATCATCCATCCTGGTTGGAAAAGCAAGGAAAGCCAAATGATGGCCTTGAGATCAATGATACTTTCCCGGATGAGCAGCTTCTCTCAGTCTCTATGCATGACATACCATGTTTTGCGGACATTGCCAACTTTCTTGTTACCGGTATTGTCCCGTTTGATCTCTCTTCTAACCAAAGGAATAAGCTTAGACGGGACAACTTGGATTATTATTGGGATGAGCCGTATTTGTTCAGATTATGCAATGATGGAATCATACGGCGTTGTGTCCCCGAAGAAGAGAAATTTTCCATTCTTGATTCTTTCCACTCTTCTCCCTACGGTGGTCATCACGGTGGGGAGAGGACAACTTCAAAAGTTCTAAGTTACGGATTTTATTGGCCTACTTTGTACAAAGATGCGAATGACTTGGTAAAGAGGTGTGACGAATGTCAAAGAGCAGGTGGTATATCAAAGAAGGATGAAATGCCCCTCACAACGATCCTTGAGGTTGATATATTTTATGTGTGGGGCATTGACTTCATGGGTCCGTTTGTCAGCTCGTGTGGTAATACCTACATTCTCGTGGCTGTGGATTATGTTTCAAAATGGGTTGAAGCTGTGGCTTTGCCCAATAATGAAGCCCGGAGTGTGGTTGGTTTTCTCAAGAAAATATTTTCACACGATTTGGGACTCCTCGAGCTATCATAAGTGATGGGGGATCTCATTTTTACAATCGGGCTTTTGATTCGTTGCTTTCCAAGTATGGGGTAAATCACAAAGTGTCCACTCCTTACCATCCTCAAGCCAGTGGGCAAGTTGAAGTCTCAAATTGGGAAATCAAGAACATTTTCTCCAAGACCGTGAATGCAAATAGGACCGATTGGTCTAAAAAGCTTGATGATTCACTTTGGGCATATAGGACTTCCTTCAAGACCCCGATTGGTATGTCACCGTACCGGTTGGTGTATGGTAAGGAATGTCACCTCCTGGTTGAGTTGGAGCACAAGGCACTTTGGGATTTGAAGAAGTTGAACTTGGATTGGGACTCTGCTGCAAATCTTCATGTTGATCACCTTAATGAGCTTGATGAGTTTAGATTTCATGCCTATGCAAGCTCTTATTTGTACAAGAAGAAAATGAAGTATTTTCATGACAAGTATGCTAAGCACCGGGAATTCAAAGTGGGAGACTTGGTATTGTTCTTCAATTCAAGGCTTCGTCTCTTTCGGGGCAAACTCAAATCAAAGTGGAGTGGTCCGTCTGAGGTAGTATTGGTTACACCCTTTGTTTCCCTTGATCTCAACAATAAGAATGGTGAAATTTTTCGTGTGAATGGGCATCGTGTCAAACACTACTTGGGAAACTTTGAAGATAGCCACGTGGTGGCTTTGTTGAAATTCACTTGATCATGGTAACATGCGTCGTGTTAAATCAGGCGCTTCTTGGG
The DNA here is from genome assembly GCA_005239525.1 of Nicotiana knightiana. Lineage (NCBI taxonomy): Eukaryota > Viridiplantae > Streptophyta > Magnoliopsida > Solanales > Solanaceae > Nicotiana > Nicotiana knightiana. The sequence goes on along the minus strand of ML419704.1, from coordinate 9,019 downwards.
AGGCAACCCAAGTGTTTTCTTTTTATTCTTTTTGTTTCTTCTTGTTAGAGTAGATTTTTCTTGAACTAACTTGTTTGTGAAGTTGGTGTAGGATTTGGTGGATGCAGTGAGGAACAAAATCTGGGAAAAATTGGGCTACCAGTTCAAAACCGCTGCAGCAGTCACATTTCCGCGGTCAGCGGTCACAAAAGCGCTGCAGCGAAAAACATTCGATTGTCGCATCAAGTTTGAGCATAAATTCCAGAAAGGTCACAACTCTCTGGATCTCCATTCCGCTGCATCGATTGGAAATCCGCTGACAATGGTAGGATTCCGCTGTAGTGGCAAAATTTCACTGACAGCGGAGATCTTTGGTGCCCAGCTCTGTGAAATGCTTAAAAGCGCGTTCATCGATGCCGCTACCGCGCTGGGTAAGTCAGTGGGGCCCTAGTTCTCGCCTATAAATATACAGGGCCCCCCTCCTTTTACTCTGTTCACCCATTTGGCTCTCATAGATAATTTTTACAATTCTCAACCTCTGCACTGTACATCTGAGCTTCAAAAAAAATTCTCACATATGAACATCATCATCATCATCATCTAGCAGTGGTATGTTCATATTATTTGATTTTAATTGTAGATTTCTTATTAGTTTTATTTTCTAGAAAGGTAGTCATTTAATCCCTAATGCTTGAGCATGTTTCACCAATGTGTTAAAATCTATGGGTAGTGATTTCTTGTTGCCTAAGGGGATATAGGGTTCTTATTACATGTGCTTCAAGCCAAATTTTTCAAAAATTGGTAAAACCCTAGTTTGAACACTGCTGTTAGTGCACGTCAATGTTGAATTCCGCTGCAGCGGACCAAAAATCTACTGATAGTGGAACCATCTGCTGCTATTTTTGCCTGATGAAAACCGCAACAGCGGCCAAAAATCCGCTAACAGCGGTGGCCTTTCGCTGCAGCGGTCAGTATTCCGTTGGGAGCGTTTTTCAAATATCAGTGAATGGGGTAGTCTGATACATAAATTCCACTACACCGGTCAGTATTCCGCTGACAGCGATGACCCTTCCGCTGCAGCGTTTACTTTTCCGCTGACAGCGGAAGTCTGCATCCTACACTATTTTCTTCTCTGCCTTACTGATGTCTGTGTTTTCATTGGGTACTTGTGTACCGTGTTTTAACAATTGTCCTTGACATGTTGCATAGAATGGTTATATCACGAGGAGGAGCAGACAAGCAACCTAGGAGGGGTGACTCTTCTAGAGGTCGGGGCAAGGGCAAACAACAGGCAGCCCCCTTAGGCCCGACAAAGACCATTGGGAAGAAGCAAACACGAAAAAGACCAACTCCCGACCAATCTGAATCAAGTTAATATGTGCCCTCGCGAGAAGCTTCCGAGGGAAACAGTGGAGCAGCTCTAGCAGAGGCATTGTCCCAACCCAGAAGGCTTGTCAACGAGCCTGCTAGCTCAGACTCTTTGGACAGTTTGGGTCTTTCCAGTGACTCCACACCCCCTGAGGATACCGGTGCAGTAGCTCAGCCCACCGCCCCTGCTTCTATCAATCTTGACAGCTCCGACGAGACACCAGATGATGGCACAGGTGGTGACACCAAAGTACAAACAACAGGGCTTCTTCGGACGAGAAACTCATCAATGTGGCAGGATCGTTTTGTTTCTGAGACGGACTATCACCAATTTAGAGATTGGTGGCCCCAGAGGTCCCTCATTCCTGAGAGGCCTTTCGTTGTTAAGGATCTGCTACCTCATAACCCATATGTCAAGAAGTAATTTGAGGAAAGAGCGGGGTGGGGTTTCTTCACTAGCAAAGTTGAGGATGCCAATGAGTATGTTGTGAAGGAGTTTTATGCTAATGTGGCCCACACACAAAGGGGAACATATCTTACTCAGGTCCGGAACAGGAATATATTGTACAATGGTAGTGCATTCAATGATTATGCGGGCTTTGTGAATGAAGATGAGACTCGCTACTAGGAGAAAGTGGCTTTGGGAGATTTGGCTCGCCCTTGGTTGGCTTCTGTTATTGCTATCCCGAGGACTACTCCAGTTTGGTTGACTGCAGGTTCTGTCATATATAGGAACACACTCAGCTTTGAGGCCAAGGGTTGGGCGACCTTTGTTTGCAGTCGGATAGATCCCATCCTTCATGACAGTGACATGCCCCTCTCTCGGACCCTGATTGTTGGAGAAATTATGGATGGCATCCCGATCAATGTCGGGAATATCATGGTCAGGGTGATTGACCGGATTGTATAGAGAAATGAGGCCTTTTATCCCTTTCCCAACTTCCTCACTATATACTTCAGGGACATGGAAGTTGAGGGAAGGGACTTTGATGTTACAGTGAGGCCAAAATCAGCTTTTTCATGATATATTCTGAAAGGTCCAGACAACCCCAAGGCAAAAGGAAAGGCCACCGCATCTACTGCCACTGGTACTTCTACTGCTGCTGAGCCCTCCACTGGTGCCGAGGGTTCCACTGCTGTTGAGGGACCCACTGTTGCTGCCGGCCCGGAGTCTTCCTCGGGTCTTTCCATTTCCATTCCAGTCCCAGTGCCTACATCTTCCACTTACCCTCAGACTGCCCTGAGGGTGTCTCAGACTCTAGTTAGTATCACCAACTGGCTACAGGTATCTTCTTCTAAGCTAACTAATCTTTCTACTACTATTGCAGCTCAGTCATCTCCACATAGCTTACACTCCTTCCATTACTAGATGAGACATTGAGGAGCCTGGTTGATAACCAAAGGAAGATCATGGAGACCGTGGACAAGCATGGGAAAGAGATTCACAATTTGGGCAAATCTGTGAAGAAAATGAAGAAGTCCCGGGATGATATGAAGAAGGTTCAGGTGGAGATGCAGACAACTCAAGCTGCTTTGAAGAAGGAGGTCGCGAAGCTCACCACGGCGGGGGCATCCCTCTTGATTTGTTGATAGGAGATCCCACACCCACTAATCAAGCTGCACAGGTTCAGGGTCGGAGCTTACCTCAGCCCCAGTTCGCAGAGGAGTCAACCCAAGGACTGATGATATGGAGATCCAGCTTGAGGATCCACAGGGACAGACCACCTCACTTCCACAGGACCCTGCTCCAGCCAATGTCATTGTTCCTTCTTCTACAGCCGATCCTGATCCCATGCAGACAGAGGCACCATAGGGAGTTTTCCTTTACTCTCTCACCCATTTTCCCTGTTCTATATTTTTGGGCATCTAGCATTGAGGACAATGCTAATTCTTATTGGAAGGGGTGGCCTCTATTTGGTGATTTAGATACTTTGACATTTTTTGGGTTGTAATAACCTTTGATACTATTTTTCTTTTCCTTATTTGCATTTCCGTACCTTTAGTTTGTCTTACTCTTGGTATGTATATATTCGGTTTCCCTTCTTATGTATATATTCATTCCCCTCTTAATGTATATTTGTCTTTATCCCCTATTGTACATATTCATTTCTACTTTTCGTATTGTTACTTTATAACTTCTTTGTTGATACCCAATTTTTTTCTCAAATTATTTTTTAATTTGCATTTACACCTTCAAAATTAGGCTTTCATAGAAATTGGTATTTTTCTATAATTTTTCCATATTTTTGTTAATTTATCCAATATTTTATTTCTAATAATCAATTACAAAATCACATTACAAAGTTTCAAAAATATTTCTTGACTTAATGTATTATTTTTGGTCCTATTAAGACAAAATTACTTCACAATTAGCCAAATTGGCACTCCTTGGCCGTAGTTGCAATAATTTTGCAATTATAGCCTAATCATGTGTTTTATGCTATTTTTTTCAGTAATTAAGCATTTATATTTTTAAAATACTAATTAATCATTTTAATTTAATTTACTAAGCATCAATTTCATCTTTACAATCAGCTATTTTATAAATTATTTTAATTAATTTTAGTTGGGTATTTAACAATTAGCCCTTTTTATTTAAATTCTATCCTACATTAATCTTGGTCCCTAACCCAATTAAACTAGCCCAGACCCCCCCAAGCCCCATACAATATCCTACCCGGCCCAACCCCAAACCAATATGAGCCGTTGATCAAATTAGATCAACGACCCAGATTTTTGTTACCATAATTAAACCTACCTAACCCCCCCTGACCCCCTCTCATTATCACCGTCTCTCATCTCTCTACTCTCTCTTTCTCTAGTCTCTTCTAGAGACTTCATGTCTCTTCATGTTCCGATGGATCTCTTCATCTTCTCCGACCATCCCTTCGCCGAAGACCTTGAAACCTTCACCACCCTTCTGCCCTATGGTTCCCTCATGCCGGTGTTTTCCATCTCTAAGGTCTTCAAGAGACCTAGGTTGAATCCTCCTACTCCCTCGGCCTTGCTCACCATTCTCCGGCCACCTCCGGCCGTTCGAGTAAGATCTATAACTTCTGGGTTTCAACAAGTAACATTTTTTGAGGTTTCTCTCATCTTTCTGGGTTCTCTTTGAAACCCTAATGCTTAAACTCCCCGATTCTTTTACATCTATGATAGATCTGTGTATATTTTAAGCTATTTTGATGTTTTCTCAAAGATTTTAAGATGTTCTCTCAAAATGACTCTTCTTTTTCAACTAGGGTTTCATGACCCCTTCTTTAAACGGTTTTCCTACGATTTTTTTTAGTATTCTCCTAAGATTTCTACTGTGTGTAGCGATTTATTGGAGTCTCTCTTTACCTGTGTTGAAAACCCTAATTTCTATTCCTAAACCCTAGTCCCTGATTTTGTCTGTGAAGATATTACTTGCATATATGTCTGTGTTTCATGAACTTTGTGATTCGCTGATGCTTTACCCTATGGTGTTCATATATGTCTCTAATTTTCTTTCTTCTTCTGCTTACATCCATGTTTACCCTGTGATACATATGAATCCCTAACTTCGTATGGTTTTACTCTATTGTGATCACTAGTGTTTCAGATTTCTTGAACATTGTTTATTTAATTCATGTTATTTTCCTTTAGTTAATGTTGTCCTTGTTTGAGTCGTTAATTCCCTGGGATTGGTGTCCTTCACTGATCTCCTAGGGTAAGACATTACTGATTTTGATCCATGAGCTATTCACTTGTCTTATTTGATTAATTCTACTGTCTAATCGATTCTTAATTAGATTTTATGAACCTAGGCTAATTACTTTTTCTATATGCTGAAATTATTTTTCCTGTGAGTGGTATTTCATTCATACATGATACCTTTCCCTAATCGATGCTAATTTCCAGTAATCTGAATCTCACTTGAGGGTTTCCTGTTGATTTCCATCCTTCCCTACCTTATTTTTCGTAGTTAATCACGCTGTCAAGCTGATTCTTAAACATTCCTTAATTTGAGTTTGTTGAACCTAGACTCTATTATATGTTGTATACTTGTGCTATGCTAAACTGCTTCCTTATATGTTAATTCATCCTCATATATTATTTGGCATTGCTTATTACTGTTTGAATCTTAAACACCTTGATTAAAGGAAGTCATCGCAATTGACCTGATTTTAATTGATATATTTCTATAATTATTGTTGAATTATTATTTTTTACCTTATTCCTTCTGTCTGTTTTAAAATTATAAGTACCCTACTCTCTCATTAAAAAAGATACGAACACTGGGGTTCAAAAACTATCTCTTACACTAAAAGAATCTCTGGTCTCTCTCTTGTGCTATTTGCTACTGTCTAATTGTTAGCCAGCTGCAAGCCAAGGCTAACCATTATGCTCTCTCTCTCTTGCTCTTTTCATTCTTCTTGCTCTCCCATTCACTGGTATGTCCTAGTTTAAATTTAAATCTCCAACAATAATACGATTCTCTATTTGTTTTAATTCTTACTGTTTCTGGTTTGCTTCTATTTGTGGTTCTTTTGTGAAACCTGTAATTAAAATACATCACTAGCATGCTATTATTTCTTCCCTTTTCTTTTAACTAGTGTACCCCCTTTATGTGTGTTTCTGAGCATGACCTACCAACTGTTTCCTACTTGTTGTATATTTACCCCAAATCCCTATCACCCCTCTATGTGGTTCTTCATGTCTGGTTTTGTAACTATGCTAGTATCAGCAGTTTCCGAGCATGTTTAAACCAGTCCTATATCTTTGCTGGATTATTGTGTTTGCAGCTAAATGTTCTATGTGTCCCCACCCCCAGTGTCCTTGATTGTCGTGGCTGAACCTGCCTTGGTTCTGTGTGCTTTGGCTATGTATGAACTCATTTTTTGATGCTATGTTTAGACTGTTTCTTATTATTATACTCTCTTTTCAAAAATATATTTTACTAAACAGAATCTCTGGTTTATGAAATGTTTCAACTAAATCTCTTTCAAAACCTTTTCAAACCTCATCACTTTCCCTTCACTTGATTCCTAGACCTTTAAGTTCTGCCCCCTCAGTGTGAGCACTGCTTTGGGACCTTGAGTTCCCTCTGAACTCTGACAGATTGAGGCTGGTATTTCCACACTGCACATGCTCTATATTGGCTATGAAATCTGGGTGTGAGCATTGCCCGGGAGCCCTTGAGGTCCTTAGGGAACTTTGACACACCCGGACTGTGAAAAGGCTATGAATACCATATGGCATAAGGTTTTGAGGATTTGGGCCTGAGTGAAGGATCCCTATAGAATAACTTCTTATTTTCTACTTTGTTTATGCAATTCATAATTCCTGGCTTGTAATAATCTGTAAACGACTCATGGGGGGCTGGATAGTGAAATGGGAGGGATAACTACGCATGCTTAGTTATTACAAGGGTAGGAACCATGTTTTAAGCTTTATTTCTTATCTGCACAATAGAAATCATGTGTAGGTTCACATCCACGCATTAAAAATCCTGCTCTTTAGGTCCCATGTACACTGTTTCAACATGTTGTTTCAGTACTGTCATTCATCACTTAGAAAAATCTGTGATATGATAAATAACGTTAATAATTGATATCTTCTGCAATCATGTTTCATATTGCTATGCGCATTTAGAAATCCTGTCCCTAGGATAACATTAACAAGTTGTACTCTTGCTATTGCTGAAACGGTGCATAATGTTGTGATTTTATGTGCATTTAGAAATCCTGTTTAGGTTAGTATGCATCATGCTGCATTAGATATCATGTTATAGGATCGTACTCATTTAACTGCACTTAGTCTAAATACAGATATCTAAAACAGTCCCTTGTTCTAAACAACGGGTAATTAGTCCTTGCACATCTTCAACACCTAGAATTGCATGTTATTAGCTATAAACAACCTAGAGTCATTAACAAATCTGAATAACTGTTGCATGTTATCCTACACCTAGGAAAGCCTTAGGTAATCAACTTGAAAAATAAAATCAGAACTGTCCTTTGGGATTAGTGTTCAACTGTCAGCATGCTTAAAACCAGTAGGCAAGTCTGATTAAGACTTCCTCTCTGAGTTGTGCAATAAATCTGTCTTTGTTATTATCACTTAGACACCATGCGTAGGATCTGAATCTGGACCTTAATTGTGTATGAGACATGCTGTTTATGTGCACTGTTTGTGGAGGTCTTTGAGCCCTTTCCTGTTTTTGTGCTACCCCATTTATCTGCAGTTCTACATGTTCATTATATGTTGCCTTAGTATTTTCACCTTTAAAACCTGAGGGTCTTCCTAGCACCTCCTTTAGGATAAGAGTCCTAATTTCCTCCAGGACTGATAGGAAGGGACGGGTAACAACATGCAATAGAGGTCGAGACCAACACTCGATTTAGTTGCTTTCATGGGGGTGGGAAAGGGTAGAATATGGATATGATGACCGGTGCGCTAATACCACGTGTAGCCCCTCTTCGAGGAGTGATTACCGGGTATTGTATTGATGTGATCCATATTATTATAAACCTAGGATACCTTTTATATGCTTAGATTGTAATCCCTTCAAAATCTAATCTTCTTTATTGTTTTCAAACATCTTCCTGCTTAAGACTTAAATCCCCTCTTATTTGAGCATTTATTTGTTTGTTTGCTAAGCCATGCAAATTCACAAAAACCATTTGGCTGGGAACCACACTTTTGGATCCTGAGGGGTGCCTAACACCTTCCCTTTAGGATAATTTCAAGCCCTTACCCAATCTCTGGTTAGTACTGTAGTTGTAATTGAACCCCTTAGGTGCCCTAACGCACTGTTAAAATTGTTAGGTGGCGACTCGCCAAAATATGCAAATCCCTTTCCCAAAGGGAACGAGTTGTTTCAACCAATGTCATAAACCCCTTTCAATCGGGCCCCGAAAGGAGCGCTCGTGGAAAAAAGGAGGGGGGGGGCGACAACTTGGCGACTCTGCTGGGGATATCCAGGCTTTTACCATTTCAAATTGTTTCGTGAATTTGTGCCTTTATTTTCTTTAAATACCTGCACCCTTTCCTCTTCCCTTTACATGCAATTAATTGTTTACTTCAGGTATTTACTTTTCCTCAAAGACGAAACTGACATTTCTCTTTGTTTTCTTTTGTAAATTCTTTAAATCATTACTGTTGTNTGCAAATACGTGACAACTTGTTTTAATACTTATTATTGCATAATCATGATCAACATTCATACTCCACTCATGCCAAACAAAATACTATAGCAACGCTTGATGAGTGGTTGCTCTCTTCCTATATTATTACCCACTAAATTCGGAAAGGCTTATTTGCGGTAAAACTAGTCGATCAGCGATGAAGTCGACGGTTCCGTGCCTTTCCCCCTTGAGTTGTCCACTCAAGGGTACCAGTCTAAAACCCCATAGAAACCTTACTCTGTTGCACTGTTGCATGCATCATGGTCAGACCTAGTCGAGCTAAAGTGTCGTCCACACGATAGCTTTTAAGATAAACTTATCCAAAGTCCACTGGGTTTTCATAAACCCAAACGGACGCCCTCACATTCTGTGCATTTATTCGGATAACTAAATGTTTCCTGCTAATTATTGACGTTAAATAGTCGAGTCCGGTGGGGATAAGGGCCTAACCTTATTTTCTTTGCAGAAAAATGAGGCATGAAGTCCCCAGATTCGGCATGGTCTCCAATATCCACCCAAGA
>ML419703.1:53754-64550 GCA_005239525.1 Nicotiana knightiana | reverse complement strand
CAAGAATAAGGGTGTGTTTGGTGCAGAAAAACGAAAAAATAAAAGTTTGAAATTGCAAAAAAAAAAAAAAAAGGTAAAAAAATATTTTTTTTATGCGGGAGAGGGGTGTGGGTGAGTGTGGGGGTGGGGTGGAGGGATAGTAGGGTCTGTGGTAACGGAAAAACTAAAATTTGAAAAAAAAAAACTTTTTTGGAGAGAGGGGATGGGTGGAGAAGGTTGAAAGGGAGTTTTGGAAAATGTTTTCTCTTCTCTTGATAAGGAAAATATTTTCCTCCAATTGGAAGAAAATGAGTTGATAAGGAAAATATTTTCCAAAACATTTAAGCCAACCAAACATGGAAAATTGAAAAACATTTTCCGAAAAATACTTTTCTTCATACCAAACACACCCTTATTCTTGTTTCTAAAATTTTAACTAGAAAATTCCCCAGAGACGGCGCCAAATTATTTTACCAAAAAGGTGTTAATATTTTCTAAAACGAATTAATGATAAAATAGAGGGTAAATCCTAGTTAAATATAATAACTGCTAGATCTGAAAATAATAAATGTTGATCAATCCTACCCAATAATTGTCAATGGATGCAATAAAGAGAGTGTGGAATGAATGCAGATAATGGCAATAAATGTAATAAGAAAGAATTTATCACCTAAATGTTAGATGACTTGGATGATTCTCCTTCCTGACAATAACATGGGATAATATAAAATGAAGATAAACACGAGACCCTTGGATCTTGTGAACGAAAAGGTATATCTAGAACAATGAAATCGGTGGACAAGACAAGTTTTGTGTATATTTTTTGTAGTCAACCTTCACAATTGTGCTCTTATCAGAAAGTGAAGATCGTGTTGTTGTTCTTTATCTCTTCCTATTTATAGGGGATATTCCTAAGAAACCTAAAAAGTACAGCTGAAGGAATATCCGATGGAATATCCCTTTGCTCTGTTCTAAACTTATTCTACCGTTACTTTCACATGTTCTTTACTTGACCTCGGCGCTAATCCTCCTTAAGATGCCTCCTCGTCATCGAGTCGTGGTCGGCATAATCCTCGATCACGTCCATTACAATTAAGTTCAATCTAAATTTTGACCAATACAGTTTGTTGATCTTTTAATAAGTACTTGACAATCTTAATTAGATTTTAGTGCTAAAAATGTGATCTTATATATTTAGTTACCAAACACCCAGAACAACAGAACCAGACCTCTAAGGGAATTTTACAAAAATGGACACCACCTAGAAAATCAAATATGCAACCCGAAATGATTTTTGAACAACTTTTGTCGCTGCTTGAGCTTAAAATTATTTTTAGAAAAATGAACAATTATATATGTGTAAAAGATTGCTTTTACGAGTCACGTGGTATTATTTTTCGATAAATGTATTCAATAAGACCCCTTTTTGACCATGTTTATTGTCCGGAATAGCTTGCATGCACCTCAATTGTTCGACTGGGCAGACATGCTATCTCGCACCAGCATAGGTAAGTTTTTCATTTAGGGTGTGTTTGGTATAACGGAAAATATTTTCTTGGAAAACAAGTAGTAATCTTATTCATTTTCTGGTGTTTGGTACACAAATTGAGGAAAATGACTTCTCAAAAGTATTCATAAATAATTTAGATATAATAAACATGAAGCCATAAACTTTCGAACCAGCATCCTTCTGAACCCACAAATTTCATAAACTTTCGAACCGCTAAACTTTCGAAATCGCGAAATTTTGAACGCGTAAACTTTATAATTTCTAAACTCGTAAACTTCCAAACACATAAACCTCCGAACTCATAACTTTGAACTTGTAAAATTTTTAACCTTAAACTGATAAATAAAAAACTAAAATTGAAAAATATATTTAAAAATATTTTTTTCGGGGGGTGGGGGTGGGGGAGAGCAGAAAAAACGAAAAAAATAGAAATTTAAAATTACAAAAAATAAAAGTAGAAAAAAAAATGTGCGGAGTGGGGAGGTGGAGTGGGGTGGGGATGGGTGGTGCAGAAACACAAAAAAACAGAAATTTGAAATTGCAAAAAAAAAAACAAGGTAAAAAAATAATTTTTTATGCTAGAGGTGGGTGGGGATGGGGTGGAGGGATAGTAGGGCGGATGGTAACGGAAAAATTAATATTTAGAAAAAAAAAACTTTTTTGGAGAGGGGGTGGGGTGGGTAAGGTTGAGAGGGAGTTTTGGAAAATGTTTTCCCTTCTCTTGATAAGAAAAATATTTTCCTCCAATTGGAAGAAAATGAGTTGATAAGGAAAATATTGTTTGATATGGCCACATATTTGATTGAATATAACCTAGAATTGACTCAAACACTGAATCCAAACTAAGATCACAAAGCGGATGACGACTTGCAACCACAACATCAACAACAACAACAAAAAATTCAGTATGTTACCAACATGTAAGGTCCGGGGAGGGTAGTCTGTACACAGACCTTACCCCTACCTAATGCAGGTAAAGAGGCTGTTTCCAATACACAGACCTTACCCCTACCTAATGCAGGTAGAGAGGTTGTTTCCAATATACCCTCGACTCGAAAATTAGCAAATTACCAAACCACGCCTGAGAAAATTGATCAGGCTCCCAATAATAACATCTACTAATAGACATATAAGATCTAAAATTCATGTGAGCCAGGAGAAGCAACAAACCAGTGAAAGCACTTAGCTGGATTACTGTAAGCAAAGGAATCAACCAGTAAGGTTTCTACTTCTTGGCACGGCCTTGCTTGTAAAACGATACAACGAACACCCTTCAATAAGGGTAATACAGACGCCGTACACCCAAAGCAAGAAACACAAATCAGCTAATCCTTGACCAAAGGGGGAGAGGGGAAACTGAAACCAATAACAAGCAATAAAGAGACTTCAAGTTTCTTTACATTATGTTTGTGTCGACCGCATAACTTACATATACTTATAGCCCTGTCACCACCTGAAGCATTTCAAAGGGACACAATGGGTAGAAGCAAAGTGTTAAGGCAAGACGACATGCTTCATACATTGCAATTTTGTCAAAGAACATAACCAGGGATCATATAGAACTTCAGGTGCGCTTCAAAAGGAGCTCCCATTCAGAAAGAACTAACTCTTTGTACTAAGACGAACGAGAAAAACATCAAAACAACCCATATATTTCAATCAAAATCAGCTGTATATTTCAGAGGTAAAAGGAAATAAATCCCAAAAATAAATGACAGAGTGTTGTCAAAGAGAAAATCATACTAAACATTTGATTTATATGCAGCTATTACTGCTCACTATTTCGTATATTCCTTTCGTTGCCAAAGAGTCAACTAGGACTGTATTTCTTCTCCTCCAGTGAAGTACTCTACAGAATAATTATATCCATACAAACAAAGTCACAGACATAACATCAAAGCAAACAAATTAAAGAAAAACATATTTCACCTGATTAAAACCAATTTACCTGAGGCGGCGCAGATATTCATTTATGAAACTATTCTATAAATTGAGCAAGCTAATCTCAATCCCGTCACAGAAACACTAGATAAAAGACCAGAAAAAGGCCATAAACTTAATTAGAAAGGATATAAGTTATATGCACAAACTGTGTAATGTTATACCATCAGTGTAATTTAACTTGTCATAACATATTACTTACCATTTGTGAACGATTAGCAATCAATACTATTAAATAAAGTCACCTGCAATTACCTTTTAAGTGACCTAATTGTGTACTTAAACTGTCAGTGTACATAACATAAATTCTACGAAACAAAGCAATTAGAAGGCTAGCTTGCTGAAGATCAAGTTATTAGCTTCTGTTCACGGTCCATTACTATGATTATGGGCAAAAATTAGCCAAAGAGAAACATATCTCACCTGATAAAGTCAATTTAGCAGAGGAGGCTCAAACATCTAATAACACAAACTATTCTATTAAATTAAGCAATCCAAACAGAAACCCATCACTAAAACATTACATAAAACAAAACAAAACCCACAAATTTAGATTAAATCATTTATTTCTGAGGTGCTGCAAGAGCAAGGGGAGCACCAAGAAGGCTAGCTTGCTGAAGATCATTGAGCTGTGGGGCTCGAACCCGCCTTGACAGGGTGGAGCTCTGACCAATTGAACTACAATCCCAGGGAAATACGGAATCTAGCAGAAAATTTGATTCTTTTTTCGCTCTGGAACGGGTATTTCTGAAGTACAAAGGGGGATGGACTATATAGGAGGATTAAAGAGATTTCATCAAATAACCATATTATTCAATCACAACCCCATCACTAAAACACTACATAAAACAAAACAAAACCCACAAATATAAATTAAATCATTATTGCGGGGCCGATGCAAGAGCAGGGGAAGCACCAAGAAGGCTAGCTTGCTGCAAATCAAGATCATTGAGCTGTTGTTCACTAGACTATTTAGGAGGATTAAAGAGATGCAAAAATTAGGTGTTCACAGCTATCCGGCTAAAAACATTTCAATTGATAAAGTCAATTCAGTAAAAGAGGCAGCACAAACATCAAATAACCATACTATTCAATCACAAACCCATCACTAAAATGTTACATAAAACAAAGAAAAAAACCCACAAATTTAAATTAAATCATTTATTTCTGGGGTACAATAACAGCAGAAGGGGGAGCACCGAGAAGGCTAGCTTGTTGAAGATCAATTTCATTGAGCTGTTGTTCACGATCCATAACTATAATTAAAGGCAAACCCAGAACCAAAAACGTAGTCGCAACGATCCACGCAGCTTTTCCAGTGCTTTTAGCAAGTTTTTTGCCTACATACGTGGCATCACTAGCTGCTTGCTTTCCTTTGATCACTATAGCTGAGCGAGAAACCCTAGAGATTATGCCGTCGTTTTTGTTGCTGCTGTTTGATTTGGTCAGAGAGATGCGTTTGCCGCCGGCGGATGCCATTGTTGGGGTGGTTGGAGGAGGTTTAGGGCTTTTGCGAGCTTGAGGTTTGGGCTAAAACCCTTGTGGCCTTGTCATTTATTGAGATCTAAAGAAAAGATTTATAGGAGAAATGAAAAAAGTAGAAAAGCAAGCTTAAGTTCATTTTTAGAAGCATTTTAATCTATTTACTTATGCGTCTTGCTTTCATTTTAATCTATATTTAGCAACTCTTTTAACTCTAAATTTTCACACTACATATTTAATACCACATGATTCAACGATATTTTAATACATTACACATATCTTTAGTTTAAAATCGTAAAATTTAAAAGTCTTTTATAATTTTTTTAAACTCTATGCTTAGTCAAACTAAGACACATAAATTAAAGCGAAGAGAGTATTTTAGATAATTACTTGTAAGAAAAGCATTTTCCGTCTGTAATATTCATTTGAAAAGTGTTTTTTTCTAGTATATGATAAAGAGGTATTTTTGGTCAATCTTTCAAAATTATATTTGAGCGTCAAATTAAAGGGAAAAAATAGTAGTATTAAAACGTAAATTGGAAATCCTCAAGAGTTCTTACACTTTCATGAGAACTCAATTCATTCAGTTACTACAAAAATGAACTCAATTTATAGTACGAATTATAAAAAAAATACCTATTAAATCGATTACAAGACTATTAATTACAATTTTTATTATCCAAAGAGAAATCCTTTAGTAATATCGGCCATTTACTCCCCACCCTCTTCCCTCCAAATTTTATAAAAAATTATCAATAATAATTATGAAATCTTACTGAATGAGTTAAGAGAATCTTACTTATTTCTCTTTCATTTTAGTAATTAAGAAATAGTTTAAAAATAAAAATAAAAACATTTTGAATAGAAGTCATTTGACTACAGGTAAGAAATTTTCGTCCAAGTTAATACCTTTCTTCTGTTCGAAGCCTTTAACCACCAATCGAGCTTTGTATCTGACCAGCTTGCCATTTTCGTCTTTCTTGAGTTTAAAGACCCATTTGCATTTGAGTGGTCTTTCGTCCTTTGGAAATTCAACCATGTTAGATTTTCTGTAGAGATTCCATCTCTTCTTACATGGCTTTCATCCAATGGTTCTTTTCTGGATGGGACAGCACTTCCTTTAGACTTTCTGGCTTCCCCTCATTAGTGATGAGGACATACTCTATTGAAGGGTATCTGCATAACTCTACCCTTAGCCTTTCTGATCTCCTCAAAAGGTTGAGATTGTTCATCTCCTTGGTTGGGATACTCCACTTGCTCGACATCATCATCAAGTTGCTCCCCTACTCAATAACCTTATCAGGTTGCTCTCCCTGCTCAGCAACCTCGTCGGCCCTACTTTCTGCACTTGTGGGGTTGTTAGAAGCAGAAGCAATGGTAACAAGTTAGGGATTATATCATTCTTGGCCTTCTTTGACATATCATCAGCAGTTCCAACTTCACTTTCTCGGAAGACTACATCTCTGCTTCTGATGACCTTCTTCTTTATAGGATCCCATAATTTGTATCCGAACTCTTCATCTCCATATCTGATGAATATGCAGGGAACAAATTTATCATCCAACTTTGTTCTCTGCTCCTTTGGTACATGTGCAAAAGCTCTGCAGTCGAACATCTTCATATGCGAGTAGGATACCTCCTTGTTGGTCCAAACTCTCTTTGGGATGTCAAACTCCAATGGAACTGATAGACTCCTATTAATCAGATAACAGACTATCTGAATTGCTTCACCCCACAATGACTTAGGCAGTTTAGCCTTTCTGAGCTTGCTTCTCACCTTCTCAACAATGGGTGCAGTTCATCCTCTCGGCTACGCCATTGTGCTATGGGGTTCCAGGAACTGTCTTTTCATGTCTGATCCCATGACTTGAATAGTACCCTTCAAATTCCGTTGAAGTTTACTCACTTCCATTGTCACTTCGGAGACGCTTTAGCTTTCGACCCGTCTCCCTTTCCACCAGAGCATGAAACTTCTAGAAAACTTGAAACACCTGATCTTTGGTTTTCAAGATATAAACCCATAATTTTCATGAAGCATTATCAATAAAAGTATCAAATAAACAGTATCACATGGTTTTATCGTTGTACCTTTGGCAAAAGAGATAAGTGATTTCCTGGAAAGAATCTTCAATCCTTTCTCGCTCATATGACCCATTCTTTTGTGCCACAAATCTGAAGAAATCTCATCTTGTACCGCGTTTAATTTACCTCACCATATTTCTGCATTTGTCCTCTACAATGTGCCACGAGCAACTCCCTTTGCAATCACCAATGATCACGTGATGAGTCTCCACTTTTCATTTGCGAAATAGTTCTCGTTCCATCTCGGTCTAAAGCAGTTCCCGAGATCAAGTTCATCCGCAAATCAGGTACATGTCGTACGTCCTTTAGAACCAATGTGCATTCGACATTTGTCTTGATACAAATGTTACCGATCCCCGCAATCTTTGAGGAACTTATGTTACCCATTCTCACAGTGCCGAAATCACCTGGTACATATTTGTAAAAAAAGATCTGTTACTGGTGTAGCATGGTAAGATGATGTTTTGTCAACCACCCATTCCGATTATGGACTTGCCAAGTGCATGCACTTATTTTCGTCATTTATGAAGAGAACAACATTTTCATTATTTTGCACTGTTGCAGTTGTGTTCTCGTCATTCTCTAGCCACTACTTTCACCTTTTTCCTTTCTTAGATTTGGGCAATCTCTTTTGAAGTGACTTGGTTGATCGCAATTGTAGCAATTCCTGATTTTTGATTTGGATCGGTTCTTGGACATCCCACGACCTCCATATCTACCATAATCGCTTGAACTATTTTGGTAACTCTGTCTCTACCTTCTGTGATGAGAGCATGTCCTTGATTTTCAAGCTTCAATCTCATTTTCTCATTGAGTAGAAGGGCCGATGTGACATCTTTCAACTCAATGGTGGTCTTACCGTGCAGGATGGTTGTTCCTAAATTATCGTACAAAAACGGCAACGAGTTCAAGATAAAGAAGGCTTTATCTTCTTCCTCGATCTTTACTCCAAGGTTGGCGAGTTGTGTGATTAGTCCGTTAAACACATTTAAATATAACAAAAAATTCGTACCTTCACCCATGTGTAGGGCATATAATTGTTCTTTAGGTACAATTTATTTGTCAGCGTATTGGACATATAGCCTTTCCAACCTTGTCCAAATACCACATGCGGTATCTTCATCAATAATGTTATTTACCATATCATCTGATAAGTGCAACCTGATTACACTAGCATCATTTTTCATCCAAGTCAGCTCAATCCCCATATTTCATGGTATCAGGCTTTTTGGCATTAACATCTAATACCTTGTATAATCCCTATTGAATGAGTAGATCCCTCGTCCTTCTTTACCATGTTGAGAAATCGCTATCTCCGTTGAATTTTTCTATCTCGTACTTTACTCCGGACATTTTTTTTAGTATAGTACTACCAATCGTGAATAATATTTCTATGTACGAGCAGAACCTGTACTCCGATACTAGTTGTTGGGAATAAGTCCCCACAAGTTAATATTCATGGTAATAACAGTGGAATAATAATGTAGCACCATGATACGGTAATCAACAATAATAAAAGAGTGACGACACCAAGATTATTACTTTAAAACCCCTTCTAAATAAGGAAAAAAATAATGACCCCGGGAAGAGCAACTGATATCACTATAGTAAGGAATTTTAGACTTTGTAGCCCGAGTAAAATACTACAAAGAGAACTTCAACGCTCAAAAAAATAATCCACATTTGATATTTTCACCTCACTACAATATCGTTCACACTCTCTATCTGCCTCACAGACTATTTTATTATACTCTGTCTATGATGCCTGACTCTTTCTTTCTCTCTTTGTTGGTGTGATTGAAGAAGTGAGAAAGCTCCTCCTTTTGTATGATAAAATAACCTTGGGCTCCAAGTGTGGTACAGGTGAATTTTGATTCTCCTCTACATCTTTGCATACTTTGGCTCCAAGTAAAATATTCCGCCAAGCTCCTCTGCGAAAGTAAATTCAAATGCAAAAATAGGCAAGAGGTTATTGTCAACTATTTCCAACCAATGGGATGGACCCCGCAATCTCCCCATCCAGTCCCATTCACCTAAAGGAGGTAGCACCGGGTTCTAGTTTGAGTTCTTGCCGACAAGTTCTTTGCACAACTCGAACCTGTCCTCTTGGTGCCACCTTGGTCAGCATATCTGAAGGATTCTCACTTGTATGGATCTCTTTGACCTGCATAGGTTCATCCACTATCTTTTCTCTAATCCAATAATATCTCACATCAATATACTTCTTCCTTGCATGATACATGGTGTATTACTAAAATGTATTGCACACTGACTGTCACAATAGACTATATATTCCTTCTGGTGCAATCCAAGTTCTTGAAGAAATCATTTCAGCCGTACAATCTCCTTGCCAACTTCAGCAGTGGAAATATACTCTGCTTGAGTAATAGAAAGTACGACACACTTCTGCAACTTCGACTACCATGATATAGCTCCCCATGAAAATGTGAGCATGTATCCAGTAGTAGATTTACATTTATCAAGATCACATGCCATATCAGCATTCGTGTAACCCTTCAAGATTGGATTAGATCCTCCAAAACATAAATAGTCTTTAGAGGTACCTCTCAGGTACTTGAGAATCCACTTGACTGCTTTCCAGTGTTCTTTTCCAGGATTATCAAGGAACCTGCTAACAACACCAACTGCATGAGCAATATCTGGTCTAGTACATACCATTGCGTACATCAAGCTTTCGACTGCTGAAGAATAAGGAACTATAGCCATGTTCCCTTTCTACTCCATTGTTGTAGGACACATATTCTTTCTCAACTTCAGATGACCAGCAAGAGGTGTGCTGACTGGTTTAGCACTTTTCATGTTGAAGTGTCCAGTATAAGTTCAATGTAATTCTCATGAGATAGCCACAACTTTTTGCTTGTTCTCTCTCGAATTGTCTTCATCTCCAGAATGTGTTGTGCTGTGCCAAGTCTTTCATATCAAATGACTTGGACAAATCTCTTTTCAACTTTGCAATCGGCTCCTTGTCTTGTCCTACAATCAACATGTCATCTACATACAACAATAATATAATAAAGTTATTATCAGAAAATCTTTTGAAGTATACACATGGATCGGTATAGGTCTTTATGTATGTTTGACTTTTCATGAATGAGTCAACCTTCATGTACCACTGCGTTCGTGCATGCTTCAACCCATAAATACTCTTATTCAATTTTCATACCATGTATTTCTTTCCATCTACTTCAAATTCTTCTAGGTGCTCCATATATAAATCTCTTCTTCCAAACCTCCATGAAGAAATGCAGTTTTCACATCCAACTGCTCCACTTCAAGATCTAGGCTATTTGCTAAGCTCAAGATTGTTCGAATGGAAGTCATTTCATAACAGATAAGAATATTTCGTCAAAATAATACCTTTGTTCTATTCGAAGCCTTTAACCACCAATCAGGCTTTGTATCTGACCTGCTTGCCATTTTCGTCTTTCTCGAGTTTTAAAGACCCATTTGCATTTGAGTGGTCTTTTACCCTTTGGAAGTTCAACCAGCTTGTACGTGCTATTTTTCTGTAGAGATTCCATCTCTCTTGCAAGACTTTTTTTCATCTACTGGTTTTTTCTGGATGAGACAACACCTCTTTAAGACTTTTTGGCTTCCCCTCATCACAATGAGGACATACTCTATGGAAGGGTATCTGCATGAATCTACCCTTGGCCTTTCTGATCTCCTCAGAGGTTGAGGTTGTTCTTCTCCCTGTGGGTGGGGTATTCCACTTGCACGACTTCATCATCAAGTTGCTCCCTCTACTCAATAACCTCATTAGGTTTCCCTCCCCCCCCCC
>ML419703.1:0-53432 GCA_005239525.1 Nicotiana knightiana | reverse complement strand
CTCGCTCGACAACCTCATCGGTCCTACTTTCTGAACTTGTGGGATTGTTAGAAGTAGAAGGAATTGTAACAATGTTAGGGATTATATCATTCTTGGCCTTCTTTGACATATCATCAGCAGTTCCAACTTCACTTTCTCAGAAGACTACATCTCTGCTTCTGATGACCTTCTTCTTTACAGGATCCCATAGTTTGTATCCGAACTCTTCATATCCATATCTGATGAATATGCAGGGAACAGATTTATCATCCAACTTTGTTCTCTGCTCCTTTGATACATGTGCAAAGCCTCTGCAACTGAACACCTTCAGATGCGTGTAGGACACCTCCTTGTTGGTCCAAACTCTCTCTAGGATGTCAAACTCCAACGGAATTGACATATTCCTATTGATCAGATAACAAACTGTCTGAACTGCTTCACCTCAGAAAGACTTAGGCAGTTTCACCTCAAACTCCGCAGGCTTTTTGGCATCAACATCTTGTACCTTGTATACCCTATTGAATGAGTAGATCCCTCGTCCTTCTTTGCCATGTTGAAAAGCCGCTATTTTCGTTGAATTTTGCTACCTCGTACTTTACTCCGGACATTTTTTTTAGTCTAGTACTATCGACCGTGAATAATATTTCTGTGTACGAGCAGAACCTTTACTCTTATACCAGTTGTTGCGAATAAACCCCCCACAAGAATAATATTCACGATAATAACATTGGAGTAATAATATAGCACCGATATACGGTAATCAACAATAATTAAAAAGTAACAACGACACCAAAATTTTTAAGTGGAAACCCTTATGAATAAGAGAAAAAAATCACGACCCTGAGTAGAGCAACTGATATCACTATAGTAAGGAATTTTGCACTTTGTAGGCTAGAGTAAAATACTATAAAGACCACTACAACAATCAAAAGAAATAACTCTCTTTTGATATTTTCACCTCACTTCAATATCATTCACATTCACTATTTTTTTATAGACTATTTTGTTATACCTGTCTGTGATGCCTCACTCTTTCTTTCTCTCTTTGTTGGTGTGACTGATGAAGTGAGAAAGCTCCGCCTTTTATAGGGAAAATAACCTTGGGCTCCAAGTGTACTACTGGAGAATTTTGATTCTCTTCCACATCTTTGCATACTTTGGCTCCAAATAAAATCTTCCGCCAAGCTTCACTGTCAAAGTAAATTCATAGGCAAAAATAGGCACAAGGCTCTTGCCAACCAAAGGGATGAACCCCACAATCCCATAATAAAAAAAGGCTTTGGAGAGACGTTGTTCAAGTCTGAGTTTCCTTATTTTTTTAATGGAGATTAGGCACTAACTCAGCTCGAGTTGAAGCTGCTCATTATTCTTCAGGGGAAATCTCTTTACAAGGTGATATATAACATCATCTTTTTCCACCTTAATTTGACCAGTAAATAACAGTTACATGCAGATTAACTCAGTTGCTTGATTCAAGCTGTAGGACAAATCCTGAAGCTTGAACATTGTGTGATCCTCCAAAAGATGATCAGAAATTAGCTCTTTGGAGTTAATGAACAATTTGAGAAACCAAACTATTGTCAAATTGAGTGTTGAAACCATCAAATTATTGTCCAATTGAGAAAGCAAAACCGCACAAGTTCACAACGAATAGAGACGAATTGAGAATATAAACTTGACGAGTTATTCAACCATATATTAGCACCGATAACATATAATGTACTTAAGATATTATGGGTTCAGAATTCGAATACTTCACAAAAATTTAGTAGTACTAGTATTTTACACATATATCTATGTAAAGGGGGAAACCAGATTTTTTATTAAGGGTGTCAAAGTATAAAGAAGTAAACAAACAAATAAGTCAAAAGAATTCAACATATAGTGTAATATTTGGCGAAGGAGTGTCCATTCCAGACTGTCCTATGTTCCATATCGGACATATTTGATTAAGTTGAAACCATTGAAAATAGGCTCCATCGCGATATGAGAATTAATGAACTTGATGTGAAACAGCATAATAAATATGCAGAATGTAAAATCATCATTTTTCTACTTACTAATGTTATCAGTTTAGCAATTTCTTTCACTCCATTGTAGTAATCAAACTAAAAGGAATCTGTCTTTAACTCCATAGGTAATTTATGCTTGTAGTTGCATTAAAGTAGTTAATATTTCTATAACTGGAAGATTTTTTTATGGCTGGATTCAGTTCATGATTACCTGTTTCCAGGAGAAGCTTGAACTGTATTTGTTGTCTGTATTTGCACACATTTTTATTGAGGTGAAAGCTCATAAACAATGACATGAACCACAACAACAACAATGCCTCAGTGCCAGACAAGTTGGATTAGCTATATGAATCCTTACTTCTCGATTTAAGCTCAAGGCATGTTATCATCAATACCAATTACGCGAAAGCGCATGTACATAAACAAAAAAAAACCTTCATACAGAGTCAGTACTGTTTTTCGACTCTAACTGGAAGTGGCATATTTCTAGGCTTCAATTAATTATCTCCCTTCCCGGACAGATCTAAAGAAAAACTAAACAAAAGAAAGCAAGTATTTCACATGTTTAGTGACGAAGCTAGGAATTTCTCCAAGGATGTTCAAATTTAAAAAAAGTGAAAAAAATTAACGACAAAGGGTGTTCAATATGTGTTATATACCTCTAAAACATAATATTTTACCTATATACACAGTGCAATTTTTCGACAAAGGTGACCACCCTCATAACCATGTGGCTTCGGCGCTGCACATGTTTATTTTGATGACATCCTTGAACAATAAGGAAGACGAAATATAGTAACTTCTTCGATTTCCTTGAGATATGGCGCATAGAAAAGACACAACTTCAATCCCAAAGAATCATTACATGTACACTTAGAAAGAAAGTAGAGAGGATGGGATAAAAACCTTCGTTTGATCGCAGGGTGTGTGGCTCGTTGTCAATGTCATCATCATTGACCTCCCAAAGAAAACTAGCATATGCTGCGAGGACATTGCTGGAAACAAAAAATCAATATTAATACCCCGTAGATTTGTCCTCTCACGAGAAGTAAAGATTCAAAACGACAGATTATTATTACCTGTCTTCAGGAGTAGCACGTTCAAAGTAGTTCAATGCTCTATCTTTATCAGGGGCGGAGCTAGAGCGCAGGAACGGGTTCGGCCGAATCCATTAGCTTTTGGTTTGAAACCTATATTTGTCTTAGAAAATCCATTGAATATGTATGAATTATTAATTTAGAACCTAGTAACTTAAAACGATAATTTAGCATTCCGTGACAAGATATCCTCGTCTTTTGGATCTGCTAATGTAGCTTGGAAGTAATATTCCTCAGCCTCAGAAAGATTTCCTTTTGGACTGTCAAAGTTGCAGAAGGTTTATGAAAGACACAAATATCAGATGAGAACCAAGCCTTGGATTAAATCTCATTATGTGGAGACAAGAATAGAGTTTTTAAGGGTAAAACAGCATACGTCGTCACAGTTCCGTGTATGCTTCATCCAGCCAAATCACTACTAAATCTAGTAAGAGCAGATCTGGTTGAATTACACAGAAAAATTAGAACCAAATAACAATTATATCAGAACGTATTGTGCGTCCCTATGAGGCTATGACCTTCCCAATCATTCATAAATATATGTTATGGACAAAACAAACGATGCTAAGACCACTAAAAAAAGAATACACAGACTTCTTTTTATGATCAGTTTCAACCATCATTATCTTCAGCTGAAATCGGAGGGAAGAGTCGAGAACATTTCTTGTCACTGTTCTTGACCTCTTACAATCATTTACATCTCAGAGTTCTTTTGTGTATGCTCAGTTTGCACAGTAATACATCGTCGGCATCTGAGAACACGAGTCCAATGATTGCTCTTGCATGATTTTATGCAAATGCCCTATAAGGAACAGATAATCTTTGAAGTAACCTATAGCCTATTAAAATACTAACTTTACAGTTAGTTTCCCATCATAGGGCTTTCTATCTATAGATTAAGCCATTACCAAGGAACTAATTCGTTCAGAACTAAGTTGACTGCTCTATACAGAAGGCGGAGCGTCCTTGGCTCAGTACTATAGCACATAGGGCTTCGGCGCTACTACAGCGCTTCGCTAACTCGAAGCGCCTCGCTATGAGAATCTAGCTTCGCTAATGTTCGGCTAAGTCTTGAACCTTCGCGCTGACCGTTCGCTTTCTCAGTAGCAAAAGCCATTGTCAAATCCATATAGAAATTGTGCACAGTACAAAGAGAAATGGCCATGTTCATAAACTTAAAATATAAAAAGACTCTCTCAATGGAATGGTGAATAGAGTCAATAGACTGACCTGCAAGAGCTAAGCATAGTTCCTCAAAAACAAAGGGTTGGAAGGATATTCTTGGAGCAATTCCTCTTATAATGCGCTTCAATATCTCCATTTTCTTCAAAATCTGAAAGGTATAGAGTTACAATCATGCAGTAGCGGAGTCAGGATTATCACTAATTGTCCAAATTTAAAGTATGTTTTATCTGAAGGTTTAGAGTCAGAACCATGTAGTGATGGAGTCAGGATTTTCACTAAGTTTAAAAAGTTAAAGTGTGTTTTATCTGAAATATAATCAGAACTATCACTATTAGAAATCTGGTAAAAAGCGACCAAAAAAAGTAACTAACGTTGGTCGCTTATGTCAAATTACCGACCAAAACGCGTCCAAACACGCTTGGTCACTATATTGGTGGTCATTTTACCTTAGCGACCGCTAATTAGCGACCAACTTTGGCCGCTAAGGTAAAAGGACCAACTGTGCACTGTAAACAAAATAACGACCAACTTTGGTTGCTATATTATTTTAATAATTTAATTTACCGACCAAAGTTGGTCGGTATATTTAAATTAAGATATTTAATTAATTATTATTATTTAAAAAATTACCGACCAACGTTGGTCGGTAAATTAAAATATATATTTAACAGTAGCGACCAAGGTTGGCCGCTAATTTTAAAATCTGGGTACATAAGCGACCAAACTTGGTCGCTAATGTTTAATTTTTTAATTTTTCTTTAGTCAGAAGTGACCAAGGTTGGTCGCTAATTCCCAGAATTATTTTTTTTAATAGGAAAGCGACCAACTTTGGTCACTTTTCTGGGTTATAATTTTGGCATAAAATGCCTGTTTTGGC
Source organism: Nicotiana knightiana (assembly GCA_005239525.1). NCBI lineage: Eukaryota > Viridiplantae > Streptophyta > Magnoliopsida > Solanales > Solanaceae > Nicotiana > Nicotiana knightiana. The sequence continues at coordinate 48,282 of ML419703.1, read as the reverse complement.
AGCTACACCACCTGCCAGCATACCAAAATCCTTAAATAACAATGCAATTCAATATATACAATACAATTCTATAACAAAATCTCCACAACAACACAACAATAACAACAACAACACAACAACACAACAACAACAACAACAAAAACAACACAACAAGACAACAACAACAACAACACAATTCAAAAAACACATTAAAACTAAAAAATTAAAGTTCAATAGAACTAAAAAATTAAACTAACAAAACTAAGTTAAATCTTATTACAACTAGTTCAAAACTGGTTCTATTTGTCTAGTTCGAAGTATATAAAAGTCAAGGAGTATTTTGTACAACATCATCATCACCGTCTAATGAACTTTCATCTATAAGACGGTATAGAGAAGGGCCTCGTGGAGGACGGGAAGAACGACCACGGGAGGAACGATCATGGGGAGGACGGGAGGAATGCTCACGTGCAGGTTGAGCCTCTGTTGATGACTCATGAGACCGGGGAATCGAAAAAGCTCCATAGGAGAGTTCTGATCTGAGCTTGCATGCCAATGTACTGAGCATATCTAACCTTTTCTCTTTCCTTGGCTGCTTCTAGCTCGGATGTGAGCTTTGTCACAATCTCCCGCATAGCGAAGAGGCTCTCCCCATCAAGTTGCTCGCCTTGCGAGGAAGTCCCTATTCCTTACATTCCACACTTATAGCTATGGAATTTCTTAATAAGAAGCCCGTATACCTTCCCCCATTTTGGACCACCAGCAGACTCCATCCATATTCTTTCAGCATCCTCATCCAAAGGTTGGGTTGGCTCGCCCGACTCATTAGGTGGCTGAGTGCGGATGAATTCCTCCACGTTAGTTTGGAAGCGACCCTATACGAAAATTTACATTGAATTAGTATTTCAAATTTTATATAAAAGTAAATTAAAATACTTAATGAGAAGTGAAAATTTACATATACAGTCGAGGCCTGGTCCTCGACCCACCTTTCGTGATCCGTCTTTTTCTTCTTCTTCTTCACAATATGTGTCTCCTTGAATAGCTCATCTTGGTTCATTGGATGCCCCAATTTCTTTTCCTGAAAAAAAATTAATTTAGTTAATAAACAAAATAGATATTCTTTGAAAATTAAAATAAATTAAGCAATTACGTACCAATCTTCTTTTTATTGTCCATAGGTTGATCGCACCTCCAGTGTGCAAGGAGCCTCTCTTCTCAGATGCGCGAGCTTTCTTTCCTTTTTCGCTCTGCTCTAATAATTTTGCGGTAAGCCATTGCCTTTGCAAATCATCCCACAAATTTTGAAGTAACCAGTCGGGCTTCTTGTTCTTCTTTCTAGCTTCGGAGAAAGTATGCGACAACCGCTTGCGAACTTTGTGATGAAAATTTGCAGCCACTTCCGTGGTATAGCGGTGTTCCCATATACACTTGCTCTGTATTTCAAAAGTTAATTATTATATGAAAATATCATGAATATAAATAATTAAACTGCTTAAAAGAACATTTATACCTTAAATTGATTGAAATTTTGCCCCTTCAGCGAGAATGGGAAATCAGTCCAAGTCGCATAAGGTCCATCATAAAGCTTTATGATGGCTTTAGTGATTATCCTGGCAGTCTTATTACTCGGGATGAACGTTCAATGTAACAAAAAAAACACATTAATATCTTAGTACAAACTTTACAAAACAATAAACGTAAAAATAACAAATAACTCTTACCCATCACCCTCAGGGACTATGATGATCCTGCCATATTGATCATAATGCACCTCCTCGTCGTCATCATCATCACCGTCTAATGCATGTATATCAGAGGCATGTGTGGAAGGTGTAGGGGCATCAGAGCTACTACCTCGCAGGCGAAGGCCTGAAATGGATGGAGTCGTTGATGAAGATGGTTGCGATCCCTGTGACTGCGACATAGCTGGATGGACCCCAAGTGGCTGTGATACTGATGGCTGTGACCCGAGTGGCTGTGACATGGATGGATGTGATCCATGTGCCTGCGATCCACGTGGTCGTGAGGCAGCTGGACTGTATGCCGGATGTATAGTCATATGGCCCTGTGATGAAAGACCTGGTGTCTGCATGAAGGTGTAGGACTCGTGATGCTGTAGCAGCTCAGTATAGCCGTGAGGTGGAGGATAATACATAGGCATAGGCATAGGCATCTCTGAATAGGGTGGAAAAGATATAGTATTATTTTCTACCCTCCTCTTTCCCTTCCTAGCCTTTTCTCGACCCCGAGAACCAGTAGGGTCATTGCAACCTTGACCCTTACTTGTCATCTGCATAATATAACACATATTTAGATTGAAACATATAAGACACTAGCTATAAAATGAGAGTTATTAAGATAACCAACTTTTTAAAGCTCATCGACGTATTGTTCCTCGTCCGAGAATTCTTCTTCCTCACTTGTTTGAGCTTCATCAGTTGATTCTTCGTCCTCATTTTCTATAATTGTTACTTCATTTATATCAACTTCTTCCAATATGTGTTCAAGATGTTCCAAATCATTTTCTAACTGATCATCCACTATTTGGTGAAGACTGGAGATATCGTTTTGATATGCAACATCTAACACATTCTCGACTTCCACTCTACCTACAGGCTTAGTTTTTATTACAACCCACTAATCGGACTTATTCCGCCGCAATGGATAAGGAGCATAATACACTTGCCTAACATTATGTGAAATTATGAAAGGATCATAGCGATCATACTCCCTCGTATGATTAACCTCAATTATGTTGTATTGGTTGTGTACTCTTGTACCTCTTGTTGGATAAGGGTCAAACCACTTGCATCTACAGAGTATCAATTTCTTATATGGCCAACCTGTATATTCTAGTTCTATTATTTCTTTGAGCACACCGTAATAATCAATATCTCCAACTTGGTTTCCATCACCACCTTGAACCCACACCCACTGTTGTTGCTATTTTTATTTTTAGATCAATCCTCTGTATGGAACTTATAACCATTCACTACGTACTTAGACATTGTTGTGACCTGAAGCCCAGGTCCCCAAGATATATCTTTCAAAAATTGATTTACACCATTATTTGGATCATTTACCTACATATTGTTTAAAAAATTCATAAGTTAGCATAACTTACAAACATTGTTTACCTACATAGTGTTAGAACATTATCAGGATAAACTTACAAATTGTTTGAACCACGTATCAAATCTCGTATGTACAACATCATGGCCAAATTGACCCACGAAGTGGCTGTGACACATCAACTATTTTTAGTAGTTGCATCGAGATGTAATCAATGTAAATTTTATATTTTGATAACTACTAAATCAATTCTTACTTGAGAAATGGTACAACTTCGGGACAATTTAGCAACACATGAAGTCTAGATGACTTTTACTCCATATCACTCAAACTTCTCTTTCTAACATCCTTAGAACATCGGCCTGGCTGATTGAATATGGACATAGACGGATATAATGGATCATTCACCCGTTCGACCGTGTGCCTATTGGGACTATTCCTAGCAGATGGCACATTACTCTCAAAATAACAAGAACAAAAATGAGCAGTTTCCTTTGCAAGATAAGCTTCACATATAGATCCTTCAATCATATTCCTCTGCTTAACAATATTGTTTGCATTTGCCAACTTTCCTATATAATGTCATGTTAACCAAGAACATTCAAATAAACAGAAAATTACATCAAACTTATAATATTACCTCTCAAGGGGATGCATCCATCTGCATTGAACAGGCCCTCCAAGTCGTGCCTCGTGTACAAGGTGGATTGGAAGGTGTTCCATCACATAAAAAAACTACATGGAAATATCTTTTCCATCTTACTAGAAGTTACATGAATGTTCTGATCCATCTGAAATAGTTTTTGTTCCCTTAATGTGGTAGAACACAAGTCTTTGAAAAACAAACTAATCTATGTGATGGGTTTCCAGATTCTTTCAGGCAAACACTAAGGTCTCCATGAAAACATAACAATTATGACTTTTCAAATGGCTCAACTTCCCTACCTCCATATCAACTTTTTTTCCAAGATTCGACGCATAACCCTCAGGCATATTCAATTTCGTTACCCAATCACAAATTTGCCGTCTTTCCTCCAAAGTGAATGTGTAACTTGCTTTGGGCTTGAATATCTTACCATTGTTTTCTGTCTGCAAGTATAATTCAGGCCGCCTGCAATATTCTTGTAAGTCCATTCTAGCCTTCGGGTTATCCTTTGTCTTACCTTTAACATCCATCACTGTGTTGAACAAATTGTCAAAATAATTCTTCTCAATATGCATGACATCAAGGTTGTGATGGAGAAGATTATCCTTCCAATAAGGCAACTCCCAAAATATACTTTGTTTCGTCCAATTATGAGTAATGTCGTATCCGGGGAATCTATAAGGTGGAGTTTCAGTAACTTTACTGAAGTTCTGGACCCTCTCCCAAATTTCCTCACCTGAAAGTATCGGAGGTGGAGAATCATATTCCATTTTATTCTTTTTGAATGCATTTTTCATCCTTCTAAACTCATGATCACGAGACAAGAATTGACGATGACAATCAAACCATGATTGCTTTCGGCCATGTTGCAAAGTGAACGCTTTACTATTTTCCATGCAGTAAGGACAAGCTAGCTTCCCAGCAGTCATCCACCCAGACAACATTCCATACGCAGGAAAATCGTTAATAGTCCACATTAAATTAGCACGCAAATTGAAATTCTACTTGGTTGATATGTCATATGTTTCAACACCATCATACCATAATTGTTTTAGCTCATCAATCAAAGGTTGCAAATATACATCAATCAAATTTTTTGGATTACCGAGGATAATACAATTTAAGAATATATATGGACTAGTCATGCACAACTCGGGTGGTAGATTATAAGGTGTAAGAAAGACAGGCCAACATGAATATGGTGTCACATATACAGAAAAAGGCGTGAAGCCATACGCACACAGACCTAACCGAATGTTCCTTGGTTCACTAGCAAAATATGGATATGTCCTATCAAAGTGCTTCCAAGCTTCTCCATCTGAAGGATGACACATAACACCAGGTGGTGTTCTATTTTCAAAGTGCCATCTCATATGAGGAGAAGAACTCATCGATGCATATAACCTTTTTAACCTAGGTATAAAAGGTAAATAATGCATCGCCTTGATAGCGACCATATTCCCGCTGGAAAGCCTCTTGAGACGAGGCTTTTCGCAAAAGTTACAACTATTTAAATTTACATCATCTTTATAATATAACATGCAACCATCTTCAAAACAATCAATTCTCATTAACGAAAGTCCTAACTTAGAAACCAATCTCTTTTCCTTTTAGAAATCACCAGGTAAGTTGATATTAGGGTCAACTAGTTCGCTCATTGATGACCTAAAAGGTCATCCCTTATTTTATAAGTGTAAAACACTGTTCCGGGGCCTTGAAAACCTTCTTTTATCTCACCTTATTTTGCTTTCACAGCCCGGGTGTATATCCGGGAAGCTTCTATGTGAAAAACTGAGGAAAATGCTAAATTGGCCATAATATTGAATTTAAATTGACTTCGGTCAGCATTTTGGGTAAACGGACCCGGAACCATGATTCAACGGTCTCGGAGGGTCTGTAGGAAAATATGGGACTTGGGCGTATGCCCGGAATCGAATTCTGAGGTCCCAAGCCCGAGAAATGAATTTTTGAAAGAAATTGTTTTACTGAAAATATAAGTATTTTTGGAAATTTGGTTATATTTGAAATTTATGGTATCAATCCCGTATTTTTGTTCCGGATCCTGGTACAGGTTCAATGTGATGTTTGAGTTGTGTCTGTAAAATTTGGTAAGAAACGGAGGTCATTTGACGTGATTCGGACTCGTAGTTGTGAAATTTGATACTTTGGAAATTTTGGAATTTTTCTTGGATTTTAATGCTAAATTCATTGTTTAAGACGTTAATTTGGCGATTTGATCGCACGAATAAGTCCGTAAGATGTTTTTGATATTGTGTACATGTTTGGTTTGGAGCCCTAAGGGCTCGGGTGAGTTTCGAATAGGTTCCGGGTTGTTTATAGTTGGAGAATCGCTGCTGGTGCACCAATTCTGGTGTGCCCGCACCTGCGAGCCCTGGGCCAGAGGTGCGAGACCGCAGGTGTAGATACCCAGCCGCAGATGCGGTCCAGCCCCAGTTAGTCCAATTCTGCAGGTGCGACATAATCTCCGCAGAAGCGGTTCCGCAGATGCAGTCCCCAGTGGCCTTGCCCATTTCCGCATGTGCGATGGATTTTCCGCAAGTGCGAGGGTCGGGCAGTGTTCAAGTTAGATGCTGCACCCAATTTTATTTTCATTTCTTTCACCAAAATAAGAGACCATGGGCGATTTTCTCAAGAGAGTTTCTTCCCAAATCATAGGTAAGTGACCCCTAACTAGTTTCTTTCAATTTCCTAATGATTTTCATCAACTTTTATCAAGAATTCTAGGGTTTTAATTGTAGAAAATTGGGGATTTGGGTAGAGTTAGAGATTTTTGAATAATTGGAATTTAGACCTCGTTTTGAGGTCGGATTTCGAAACCAATCACATATTCGGGCTCGTGGGTGAATGGGTGATTGAGTTTTGGTCCGAACCTCGTGTTTTGACCAAGCGGGCCCGGGGTCAATTTTTGACTTTTTGGGAAGAAAGATGTAAAACCTATAATTAAGCGTTGGGATGGAATTTTTTGGCATTTATTGATGTTATTGAGTTGAATATGTCTAGATACAAGTGAATTGGAGTCAAATTCAAAAGGGAAAGCGGTAATCGAGGCTTGAGTATGATCATGGAATTTGAGGTAAGTGTTTGGCTTCACCTTAGCTTGAGGAAATAGGTGTTTTGTCCTAATTTCTATGTGTAAGTATCACGTTCAACGTATACGTAAGGTGACGAATACCTATACGTTGGTGTCAAGCATGCCCGTGAGTCGAATATTGTGATCCATGTGGTTTTCGTTAAGTAATACTTGAGTTTCACCTTATTTTTATCCATGTTGGTGGAAATTCCTTGATATTGAACAATGTTGAGTATTAGTTTCAGTCGAATATTTTTATGTGAAGTTATGCACTAGGTGAGATTGGATATAGCTGTTAACTCCCTTGTCGGGATGGTATTAATTCTACTGTTGACTCCCTTGCCGGGAGGTTATGGTTTACTTCTGTTTACGCCATTATATTGTTCCTTGTTGGATTGCTATCATTTGATGTGTTTGGGTGAGGAAGAGTGTAAAAGCACGAAGGGTGATGTCGTGCGCGACATTTTGAGTGAATGTTAACGCGCGAAGGGTGATGTCGTGCTAATATTGTGATTGTAGAAGCACGAAGGGTGATGTCGTGCCATAATATGAGAGATAATGCACAAAGGATAATGTCGTGCCATGAAATTTTGAGGTAAAAGCACGAAGGGTGATGCCGTGCCGAATATATTGATTCTGATGGTGAGGACGGGAGTAAAAGCACGAAGAGTGATGCCGTGCACTTGTTTTCGTGTTACTATTCCGTTGCTTAAATTGATATTTAAATTGTGCCTTACCTCGTTACTTTCATTATTTTATATTTCCTCCCCTCAGCATGTTCCCCTTTTCCCTTATGCTTAACTGTCTATTTCTCGTTGTATTATTTTTCTCCGTATGCTATTAAACTGCACAGTTTGACTTTGGTTGTCGTGTCCTAGCCTCGTCACTACTTCGCCGAGGTTAGGTCGGCACTTACTCAGTACATGGGGTCGGTTGTACTGATGCTATACTCTGCACTTTTGTGCAGATACCGGTGTAGGACCCTACGGACCATAGATCGATGTTGCTGCCTTCAGTCCCTTCCTACTTCTTTTCTTGTATTCTGTCCTAGTTACTTCAGAAATAGATGTACTTATTTCATTCAGACCGTTATGTGTATTATTCATATACAGTTTGTGCGTTTGTGACTCCAAAGTTTTGGGATTCGTTTTTGTGAAAGCTCGTAAAGGCATACATTGAGCTTATATACCTTGCTCCATTTTGTACTTCTATATATGTTAGTGTTGTTTTTTCGCGTGATATTTGTTAATAATAAAGGAATAAGATAAATTTAATATTTACGTTGGCTTGCCTAGCGGGTTCAACGTTACGTGCCATCACGGTCCTAACGGTGGGAAATTCGGGTCGTGACAAGTTGGTATCAGAGCACTAGGTTGCCTAGGTCTCACAAATTCATGGACAAGCTTAGTAGAGTATAAGGGATCGGTATGGAGACGTCTGTGCTTATCCCCCAGAGGTTGCAGAGTTTAGGAATGACTTCACATATATTCTTCTCTGTCGTGCGATTTGAATTCTAAATTCTAACTGTATTTCTATTCTATTATCTTGCAGATGGAGAGAACACATGCTTCTTCATCCACTGATCAGCAGCCCGAGCCTCCATTTCCAGCTCCGGCGAGAGGCCGAGGATGAGGTCGAGGCCGTGCTAGAGGACGGGGTAGGGCAGAGCTCAGCCCAGAGTAACAGCCCCAGTGGCGGAGCCTTACGTAGAGTTTGCTGATGAGGTTCCTACCTAGATAGTTCGAGTTGGGCCAGCTCAGGTCCCCGAGGGGTTCATTGAAACCCCAGTACTCCATGATGCTCTAGTCCATCTAGTGGGCCTCATGGAGAGGTGTCGCTCAGGCAGGTTTTCTTCCTGCAACACAGGTCGTCTCTCAATCTGGGGGAGGAGCCCAGACTCCCGCTACTCGCACTCCGGAGCAGTTGGCTCCTCAGTTTCAGACTCCAGTAGCTCAACCAGCTGGTGTAGTTCAGCCGGGTATTATGGCTCAGACCGGTGATGGAGCAGCTATGTATGTTGATGCTTTGTGGAGGTTGGACAGTTTCACCAAGATTTTCACTACTACTTATAGCGGTGTATCTTCATAGGATCCCCAGGACTATTTGGATGGCTTCCATGAGGTTCTATGGAACATGGGGATAGTGAAAACCAATGGGGTCGACTTTGCTACCTTTCGTCTGTCAGGTCCCCCCAAGACTTGGTGGAGAGACTATTGTTTGGCCAGGCCATTTGGATCATCGGCCTTGACTTGGGTCCAGTTCACTCAGCTATTTCTGGAGAAGTTTCTTCCTATCACTCAGAGGGAGGATCTACGGAGGCAGTTTGAGCATCTCCAGCAAGGCACTATGACTGTCACTCAGTACGAGACCAGATTTTGTTACCTTGGCCCGGCATGCTATTATGATACTTTCCATCGAGCGAGAGGGGGTGAGGAGATTTATTGAGGGTCTAGCTCAGCCGATCAGATAACAAATGGCCAAGGAGACAGGGAGTGGTATTTCTTTCCAGGATGCAACCAATGTGGCCAGACGAGTTGAGATGGTTCTGTTGTAGGGGGGTGGTCAGGGGTCTGACAAGAGACCCCATCATTTTGGCAGGTTCAGTGGCGCCTCATCTGGAGGCAGGGATTCTTTTGGTAGGAGCCATCGTCCTAGGCCATTTCATTCGTCACTTCAGGTTTCTCGCAATGCTCCAGGTGGCCGTGGTTCTCATATGCAGTATTCTGATAAGTTTTCCCACAGTGCACCATCAACTCCTATCAGTGCACCGCCGATTCAGGGTTTTCAAGGTGGTTACTCAGGTCGTCAGGGTCAGTTTTAACGTCAGCAGCCTCAGCAACCGAGGGCTTGTTATACTTGTGGTGATCAGAGGCACATTGCTAGATTTTTCCCTCGAGCCTCGAGCAGTTCTCCGCACCAGGGTTCTCGTGCCATGGTTCCCATACGAGGTGTTCCACCGCCCGCTCCGCCAGCTAGAGGTGGGAGTCGAGGTGTTAAAGGTAGAGGTCAGGTCGTTCGAGGTGGAGGCCAAGCCGCTAGAGGTAGAGTTCAGCCAGTAGGAGGCCGTCCTAAGGATGTAGTTCAGACTGGTGGGGCCCATCCCCTATGTTACGCTATTCCAGCCAGACTTGAGGCTGAGGCCTTCGATGCAGTTATCACAGGTATGGTTTCAGTTTGCAGCAGGGATGCTTCAGTTTTATTTGATCCAGGGTCCTCAAATTTCTATGTGTCATCTTATTTTGCTCCTTATTTGGTTATGCCTCTTGATTCTCTGAGTACTCCTATATATGTGTGTCTACACCGGTGGGTGATTCTATTGTAGTAGATTGTGTCTACCTTTCGTGTGTTGTGGTTATTGGTGGTCTTGAGACCAGTGTAGATCTTCTGCTCCTGGATATGGTGGGTTTTGATGTTATTTTGGGGATGGATTGGTTGTCGCCTTACCATGCCATACTGGACTGTCATGCCAAGACCGTGACATTAGCATTAACGGGGTTGCCTCGACTGGAGTGGAGGGGGACTCCTGGTCATTCTTCCAGCAGGGTTATCTCATATATGAAGGCTCGGTGCATGCTTGAGAAGGGGTGTTTGGCCTATTTGGCTTATGTTCGTGATTCTAGTGTCGAGGTTCCTTCTGTGGAGTCTGTGCCCATAGTCCGTAAGGTTCCAGAGGTATTCCCTGCAGGCCTACCGGGTATGCCACCTAACAGGGATATTGACTTTGGCATTGATCGGACTTCGGGCACTCAACGCATTTCTATTCTGCCATATCGTATGGCCCATCAGAGTTGCAGGATTTTCTTGATAAAGGCTTCATTAAGCCTAGTGTCTCGCCTTGGGGTGCGCCGGTGTTGTTTGTTAAAAAGAAGGATGGGTCGATGAGGATGTGTGTATATTATCGACAATTGAACAAGGTGACCATCAAGAACAAGTATCCATTGCCACAAATTGATGATTTGTTTGATCAGCTCCAGGGTGCCAAGGTATTTTCGAAGATCAATTTGAGATCCGGCTACCATCAGTTGAGGATTAGGGCATCTGATGTCCCTAAGACAACTTTTCGCACTCGGTATGGGCATTATGAGTTCTTAGTGATGTCATTCGGGTTGAAAAATGCCCCAGCAACTTTTATGGACTTGATGAACCAAGTGTTTAGGCCTTATTTGGATTCCTTCGTGATTGTCTTCATTGATGATATTCTGATTTATTCCCGTAGCCGGGAGGAGCACGAGCAGCACCTTCGAGTTGTTCTTCAAACTTTGAAGGACAGTCAGTTGTATGCTAAGTTTTCTAACTGTGAGTTCTGGTTGAGCTCAGTTGCATTCCTGGGTCATGTTGTATCAGCAGAGGGTATCTAGGCGGATCCCAAGAAGATTTCAGCAGTCAAGGATTGGTCTAGACCCACGTCAGCTACAGAGATTCGGAGCTTCTTGGGCTTAGCAGGTTACTATCGTTGGTTAGTGAAAGAATTTTCATCTATTGCAGCCCCGATGACTAGGTTGATTCATAAGGGTGCCCAGTTTAGGTGGTCAGATGAGTGTGAGGCGAGCTTTCAAAAGCTCAAGGCAGCCTTGACCACGGCACCGGTGTTGGTTTTACCCACAGGTTCAGGGCCATATACAGTGTATTGTGATTCATCTCAGGTTGGACTTAGTGCAGTGTTGATGCAGGAAGGCAAGATTATTGCATATGCTTTGCGTCAGTTGAAGATCCACGAGAAGAATTATCCAGTTCATGATTTGGAGTTAGCAGCCATTGTTCAAGCGCTGAAGATTTGGAGGCATTATTTATATAGCGTGTCTTGTGAGGTGTTCACGGATCACAAGAGTTTGCAATATATGTTCAAGCAGAAGGAGTTGAATTTGAGGTAAAGGAGATGGTTGGAGCTGTTGAAAGACTATGATATCACCATTTTATATCATCCGGGGAAGGCCAATGTGGTGGCCGATGCTTTGAGTAGGAAGTCAGCCAGCATGGGTAGTCTTGCTTATATTCCGGTCGGAGAGAGACAACTTGCTTTGGATGTTCAGGCTTTAGCCAATCGGTTCATGAGATTGGATGTTTCTGAGCCCGACCGTGTTCTAGCTTATACAGTTGCTCATTCCTCATTATTTGATCATATTCGAGACCGGCAGTATGATGACCCTCATTTGTGTGTCCTTAGGGATACGGTTCGGCACGGTGATGCCAAGCAGGTTACAATTGGTGATGATGGAGTTCTACGGATGCAGGGTCATATTTGTGTACCCAATGTGGATGGACTTCGTGAGTTGACATTAGAGGAGGCCCATAGTTCCCGGTATTCTATCCATCCGGGCGCCGCAAAGATGTACCAGGATTTGCGGCAGCATTATTGGTGGAGGAGGATGAAGAAGGATATTGTGGCATATGTAGCTCGGTGCTTGAATTGTCAGCAGGTACAATACGAGCATCAGAGATCGGGTGGATCGATGCAGCAGATTGACATTCCTGAGTGGAAGTGGGAGCGTATCACCATGGATTTCGTTGTTGGACTCCCACGGACTCAGAGCAAGTTCGATGCAGTATGGGTCATTGTGGATAGGCTGACCAAGTCAACCCATTTCATTCTGTGGCAGTTTCTTATTCTTTGGAGAGATTGGCAGAGATCTACATTAGGGAGATTGTTCGCCTTCATGGTGTGCCCATGTCTATTATTTCTGACAGAGGTACGTTGTTTACCTCGCATTTCTGGAGGACAGTTCAGCGTGATTTGGGCACTAGGGTTGAGTTGAGCACAACATTTCATCCTCAGACGGACGGACAGTCCAAGCGTACTATTCAAATTTTAGAGGATATGCTGCGAGCCGGTGTCACTGACTTTGGAGGCTCTTAGGATCAGTTCTTGCCATTAGCTGAGTTTTCCTACAACAACATCTATCAGTCGAGCATTCAGATGGCTCCTTATGAGACATCATAGGGTAGGCGGTGTCGGTTGCCGGTTGGGTGGTTTGAGCTGGGAGAGGCTCAGTTGCTGGGTACGGAGTTAGTGCAGGATGCCTTGGATAAGGTTAAGATCATTCAGGATAGACTTTCTACAGCTCAGTCCAGGCAGAAGATTTATGCCAATCGTAGAGTTCGTGATTTGTCATTCATGGTTGGGGAGCGGGTATTGCTTCGGGTATAGCCCATGAAGGGCGTGATGAGATTCGCGAAGAAGGGCAAGCTAAGCCCAAGATTCATTGGTCCATTTGAGATTCTTGACAGAGTGGGAGAGGTTGCTACAGACTTACGTTGCCACCAAATTTATCAGATGTGTATCCGGTGTTTCATGTGTCTATGCTTCGGAAGTACCACGGAGATCCAGCCTATGTGTTAGATTTCAGCAGTGTCAAGTTGGACAAGGATTTGACCTATGAGGAGGAGCCGGTACCCATAATAGAACGGCAGGTTCGTCAGTTGAGATCGAAGAGTTATCCTTCAGTTCGTGTCCAGTGGAGAGGTCAGCCTGCCGAGGCAGCTATCTGGGAGTCCGAGTCCGATATGCGGAGCCATTAACCCCATATTTTCCCTGATTCAGGTACTTTTCGATGTCCGTTCGAGGACGAACGATTGTTTTAGAGGTGGAGAACGTGATGACCCAAAAGGTCATCCCCTGTTTTATAAGTTAAAAATGTTGTTCCGAGGCCTTGAAAACCTCCTTTTGTCTCACCTCGTTTTGCATGCGCATCCCGGGAGTATATCCGGGAAGCTTCTATGTGAAAACTGAGAAAAATGCTAAATTGGCCTTAATATTGAATTTAAGTTGACTTCGGTAACTATTTTGGGTAAACGGACCCGGACCTATGATTCGACGGTACCGGAGGGTCCGTAGGAAAATATGGGACTTGGGTGTATGCCCGGAATCTAATTCCGAGGTCCCAAGCCCGAGAAATGAATTTTTGAAAGAAATTGTTTTATTAAAAATATACGAGTTTTTGGAAATTTGGTTATATTTGAAATTTATGTTATCGAGCCCGTATTTTTGTTCCGGAGCCCGGTACAGGTTCAATGTGATATTTGAGTTGTGTCTGTAAAATTTGGTAAGAAACGGAGGTCATTTGGCGTGATTCGGATCCGTAATTGTGAAATTTGATACTTTGGATGTTTTGGAATTTTTCTTGGATTTTAATACTAAATTTGTTGTTTAAGACGTTAATTTGGCGATTTGATTGCACGAGTAAGTACGTAGGATGCTTTTGAGGTTGTCTACATGTTGGTTTGGAGCCCCGAGGGCTCGGATGAGTTTCGGGTAGGTTCCGGGGTGTTTAGAGTTGAAGAATCACTGCTGGTGCACCAGTTCTGGTATGCCCGCACCTGCAAGCCCTGGGCCGTAGGTGCGGATACCCAGTCACAGGTGCGGTCTAGCCCCAGTCAACCCAATTGCGCAGGTGCGACATAATCTCCGCAAAAGCGGTTCCGCAGATACGGATGCACCTCCGCAGGTGCGGCCCCTAGTGGCCTTGCCCATTTCCGCAGGTGCGATGGATTTTCAACACCTGTGCAAGCGCAGGTGCAACCCAGGCACCGCAGGTGCGACCCAGGTACCGCAGGTGCGACCCAGGCACCGCATGTGCGAGGGTTAGGCAGTGTTTAAGTTAGATGCTTCACCCGATTTCATTTTCATTTATTCACCAAAATAGGAGACCAAGGGCGATTTTCTCAAGAGAGTTTCTTCCCAAATCATAGGTAAGTGACCCCTAACTAGTTTCTTTCAATTTCCTAATAATTTTCATCAGCCTTTATCAAGAATTCTAGGGTTTTAATGGTAGAAAATTGAGGATTTGGGTAGAGTTAGGGCTTTTTGAATAGTTGGAATTTGGGCCTTGTTTTGAGGTTGGATTTCGAAACCAATCATATTGGGGCTCGTGGGTGAACGGTTGATCGGGATTTGGTCCGAACCTCGTGTTTTGACCAAGCGGGCCCGCGATCGGTTTTTGACTTTTAGGGAAGAATAATTTAAAACCTATAATTAAGCGTTGGGATGGAATTGTTTGGCATTTATTGACGTTATTAAGTTGAATATGTCTAGATACAAGTGAATTGGAGTCAAATTCAAAAGGGAAAGCGGTAATCGAGACTTGAGTTTGGTCGTGGAATTTGAGGTAAGTGTTTGGCTTAATCTTAGCTTGAGGGAATAGGTGTTGTGTCATAATTTCTATGTGTAAGTATCGCGTTCAACGTATAGGTGAGGTGACGAATACCTATACGTTGGTGTCAAGCATGCCCGTGAGTCGAATATTGTGATCCATGTGGTTTTTGTTAAGTAATACTTGAGTTTCACCTTATTTTTATCCATGTTGGTGGAAATTCCTTGATATTGAACAGTGTTGAGTATTAGTTTCAGTCGAACATTTTTATGTGAAGTTATGCACTAGGTGAGATTGGATATAGCTATTGACTCCCTTGCCGAGATGGTATTAATTCTACTGTTGACTCCCTTGTCGGGAGGTTATGGTTTATTTCCGTTTACTCCCTTATATTGTTCCTTGTTAGATTGTTATCATTTGATGTATTTGGGTGAGGAAGAGTGTAGAAGCACGAAGGGTGATGCCGTGCGTGACATTCTGAGTGAATGTTAATGCATGAAGGGAGATGTCGTGCCAATATTGTGATTGTAGAAGCACGAATGGTGATGTCGTGCCATGATACGAGAGATAATGCACGAAGGATAATGTCGTGCCATGATATTGTGAGGTAAAAGCACGAAGGGTGATGCCGTGTCGAATATATTGATTCTGATTGTGAGGACAAGAGTAAAAGCACGAACAGTGATGTCGTGCACTTGTTTTCGTGTTGCTATTCCATTGCTTAAATTGATATTTAAATTGTGCCTTACCTCGTTAATTTCATTATTTGATATTTCCTCCCCTCAGCATGTTCCCCTTTTCCCTTATGCTTAATTGTCTATTTCTCGTTGTATTATTTTTCTAAGTATGATATTAAACTGCACAGGTTGACTTTGGTTGTCGTGTCCTAGCCTCGTCACTACTTCACCGAGGTTAGGCTCGGCACTTACTCAGTACATGGGGTCAATTGTACTGATGCTAACACTCTGCACTTCTGTGCAGATCCCGGTGAGGACCATACGGACCATAGATCGATGTTGCTGCCTTCAGTCTAGTGGAGACCCCGAGGTAGTCCTGCAGGCGTCCGCAGGCCTTGGCGTCCCTTCCTACTTATTTTCTTGTATTCTTTTCTAGTTACTTTAGAAACAAATGCACTTATTTCATTTAGACCTTTATGTGTATTATTCATAGACAGTTCGTGAGTTTGTGACTCCAAAGTTCTGGGATTCGTTTTTGTGAAAGTTCGTAAAGGCATACATTGAGCTTATATACCTTGCTCCATTTTGTACTTCTATCTATGTTAGTGTTGTCTTTTCGCGTGCTATTTGGTAATAATAAGGGAATAAGATAAATTGAATATTTACGTTAGCTTGCCTAGCAGGTTCAATGTTAGGCGCCATCACGGTCCCGATAGTGGGAAATTCGGGTCGTGACAAGTTGGTATCAGAGCACTAAGTTACCTAGGTCTCACAAATTCACGGACAAGCTTAGTGGAGTCTGAAGGATCAGTATGGAGATGTCTGTGCTTATCCCCCAGAGGCTGCAGAGTTTAGGAATGACTTCACATCTATTCTTCTCTTTCGTGCGATTTGAATTCTAAATGCTAACTGTGTTTCTATTCTATTCTCTCGCAGATGGTGAGAACACGTGCTTCTTCATCCACTGATCAGCAGCCTAAGCCTCTAGTTGCAGCTCCGGCGAGAGGCCGAGGACGAGGCAGAGGCCGTGCTAGAGGCGGGGGCAGAGCTCAGCCCAGAGTAGCAGTCCCAGTGGCGGAGCCTCAGGTAAAGTTTGCTGATGAGGTTCCTACCAAGACAGTCCCGGTTGGGCCAGTTCAGGTCCCCGAGGGGTTCATTGCCACCCCAGTACTACAGGATGCTCTGGTCCGTCTATTGGGCCTCATGAAGAGTGTCGCTCAGGCAGGTTTGCTCATTGCAACACCAACCGTCTCTTAGGATGGGGGAGGAGCCCAGACTCCCGCTACTCGCACTTCAGCCTCCGCAACTTACTTGTGTGGGGGTGACTCAGCCCCAGCTTCAGCTTTCCCTTCATCTCCTTCCTCTTGCGCATCAGATTCATCAATGTCAACTCTTCCAGGTACCACGGGATCCTTCCCAATGGTCACTTTATCTGTCGGGACTTTGGTTCTTTCTTCACTCTTCCATCCACGTTCTTATTCTCTGGCACCCGTGCTGCCCGGCATAATCTAGTGACTAAAGAATGGAAGAAGAACCCATACCTCTTCTCTGTACAACAGATGAGCATCCCGTCGTGAATAACCTTAGCCATGTCAAAGTCGTGGTCATTCATGAAGCACCAAATCTGTGCAGATCTGGGACCATTCACCTCAGTGGTGTTGGAGGAAGGCAGGAAGCGGCTATTGATGATATAAAGAAACCACTTCCCTTCAAAGGTGAGTGAGATTGAGTAAAACGTTTTTCCCGGCGTAACCCGCACTATGTCTTTGTTTGGCACATAGATTGTTCTGAAAAACAGGTTCCAAGTGGTTGGTTCTTGCCTAAACGTATCATAATGGTCCTCCACTCCACCAAATACTGGCAACCAGTACACCCTCCTAATGGCGTCTATCGATGCATGAACACTCTTTTGTCACACAGTGCATATATGGTCCTCATGTTCCGGGCAGTTCGCGTAGATTTCCTGTGTAACCATCAAGCTAGCCTCCTCAGGTTCTTCGAAGAAACTATCCAGCATGTGCCGAACTAAACTCCTGATACATAATTGGGCAGTCAACCTGGAGGGACCCCCTCTCAATACCCCGTTTCGGTATGGGCTTCTTAGGAGCCTTCTGACTAAAACGTTCTTGGGCTGATCTTGATAAAAACCTTGTGTTATCAAACTGAGGCACATTGGTCGAGGCTCGCGCCCGGGACGAGCCTGCATGACCACTTGAAGAGGCACCAGTGGTTCGTCTTTTCTTTAAGAGCCTTTTCCACCATCTGTTCAGGGAGTTGTTCAATTTCCTTCTCTTTGCCTTTGTCAACTTGTGCCTGTTCAATTACCACCTCTGTGAGTTCCGCTGACTCGTCGGCCTCTAATGTCACTGGAGTAATTGGAACTGCATCTCTCCTAGATGGAGCAACTTCTTGCTCTCTGTCTAAATCTCTTCCATTCCTAAGACTCACTGCCATTAACAGATTTGGGTTCTGCTCCTTTGGATTGATGATTGTGTATGCAGGCAACGTTCCTTGAGGGCGATTGTTGAAGGCCATAGATAACTGACATAATTGCATTTCGATGCCCTTAATAGCCGAATCATGTGAAACTAACTTTTCTTGCATCTTTCCATTTATCCCAATAAGTTGTTGCAACATACCCCTGATTTCTATCATATTACCGTCGTCCTTCCTGGTCATCTGTTGTTGATGAGGCGGTTGATAATCCAACTATTGTTGGTGATGATGATTGTAGCCCTGCTGCCTTTGATAAGGCATGACTTGGCTTTGTGGTCATGCTCCCCCTGGATTGGTATTATATTGTTGTTGGATTGGTCTGTACTGTTGATTTTGAGGTCCCCATTGTTGTCCACCTTGCCTATGGCCCACGAAATTATTGACGTAATTCATGTCTTCTCTGAAGCTCTGGTTATCATTCTCTCCACTCCACGAGCAAATATATGACTGATTTATGCAGGGAGTACATTAGCCTCCATTTGTGGTATCAACAATGTGCACCTGTTTCGTACCCATCTCATAAATTTTCTTTGTCAGCAAGCTCATCTGGGTCATGAGAGTGGTTGTGCTCTATGCATTTTATTGTTTGGGTCAAGAGCAACAAAATGCACTATTGGAGTGAATGTTGTGTCTCTCGTCATCCAGCCTGAATTTTGAGCCATCTTGTCAAGAAGAATATTACACTTTGTGAATGTTTTGCTCAAGAATGCACCCCCAGCTGAAGCATCTACATTGGCCTTCAAGCTGTCAGCCAATCCCATATAGAATCTCTGTCCTAGCATATGATCTGGGATGCCATGGTGTGGACACTTCATTATCATACCTTTAAACATCTCAGGTTTCTTGCAACGTCTCAGCCGATTTCTGCCTGAATTTAAATATCTCATCAATTTGCCTCACAATTTTGTTGGGTGGATAGAAATTGTTTAAGAACTGCTTGACTAGTTTCTCCCAAGTAGCTATGAAGTTTATGGGGAGAGAATTTAGCCAAGTTTGAGCCTCCCCAGTCAGTGAGAATGGGAACAGTAATAATCTGATTGCTTCAGGAGTCACATTCGGCCGTCATTAACTGACACAAATTGATAGAAAGTTCTTCATATGTTGTTGTGGGTCTTTGATGTACGATCCGGAGAAAAACCCTTTATTCTACAGTAAGTGCAGCATGTTGTTAGTGACCTGAAACGTCTCCTCTTGTATATGAGGAACTGCAATTGTGGTGGCCAGGTTATTAGTAGTTGGTTGTACCCAATCATATAAAGCACCTTCCGACACAAGAGGTGCTACTACTCCGATGTTTAGGTTAACTTGGTCATTCCTATTGTTCCTGTTGACGTTCTCAACGTCGTCCATTTCAATATCGAGTTGGACGTTTGTTTCAACTGTTTGCCCTTCTTGTTAGCCCGATTCAATGCCCTGAATGCTTTCTCGGGATCTAAGAAACCTTCAAAAAGTTCACTAGTTCTCAAGGAGATTCTAGGCATGCACCTGAGTCACAGAAGAGTTCGAACGTGAGAATTTAAATGGAAATATTTTTAACACCACAGAAAATTGACCTAAACTAAAAATCCTAGAAATTCATCCAATTTGTAATAAATAACACCGTCAGTTCCCCGGCAACGACGCCAAAATCTGATCACCCCCAACTACGCCTTATAAAAAGGACTAAGCAGTCGCTTCAAATATAATTCGATTCAAGAGTCCGGAGTCGAATCCCACAGGGAACTAACCTATTTACTACAAATTTTAGTAACACTAATGATAAGCTCAGATATTTTTCAGATGCAAGATTTTATTTGATAATTAACAAAAATTATTTGACTAAGGAAAAATGACAATAAAAACTATCAGTAAGCAAGAATAAGTTGAATTCAATGGTAAAAGTATCTAGGGTTATTGATTTCCCCAATTGTCGGATTAATTCTTGACACGTTAGCTATAATCTCGCTGTAACACTCTATACAGAGGATGAGTTCTTGTTTACCATAATTATCTCTCAATCAATTACGATAATTTTCTAGAAGCATTCTCTCGAACTACTCTAGTTGACAATTTGTACAACTCATAAATATCATACCAAAGCTTCGTTATCTCTAACCCCGCCTTTAAATTCAAGTAATTATTCTCTTAATTTACCCGAAAGTAGCGTTGTTCAACAACAATCTAATCAAGTGTTCTTTCTCAAGAAACACAAGATAACTAGACAGGATTAATTAAGGGCCCTTTCAATTAATCACAAGAAAACACATAGTTGAACAATTATAGAGTAAAAACGACTCAATTATATCAAAACTTAATCAAGACTTCATCCAACAATTGGTTCCATTAACCCTAGATGAAGGGTTTAGCTACTCATACTACTAGAAAAGATTACAATATAAAAAGTCATAACCAACAATGGAATTAAGAAGAAGAAGATGAAAAACTCGTAGAGGATTCTCCGTCTTACTCCTTTTTGTGTTCTTGCCTCCAAAGTTCTTCTAAAAATAGGTATTCCCTCTTTTTGGGTGAGTTAGGCTTCATATAGGTCAAGGTTAGTCTCCTTTGAAATTACAAAATTGGCCTTGGACTATTTTTTCTCAGAAGCACGTGCACGGCCGCGGATCGACCGCGCATTTTGACCAGTATTCTGCCTGACATGCGCGGCCAGTTGACCGCGCACCTGGAGGAGTTTCTTCCTTAATTGTTTTCTTCTTTATTTTTACACGCGCTAACCCTTGATTGGCCTTCAATGCTCCATATTAACTCCAAAATACTCTTTAACGTCCTCATAGCCCGGAATTTCTCCTGCAAAGCATAAAGTTCTTAATTAGAGTAATTTGTTATCATTTAACATTCAAATATCAATAAAGTGCAGCTAAGTTAGAGCGTAAATAGTAGCTAAACTACATAATTATATCCTACTATCAATACCCCACACTTAAATCATTGCTCGTCCCCGAGCAATCAAACCACACTCTACAGAGGCCTAACTTCACTAAGCGTCTTTCCTAACTCGTCACACCAAGAATATTTCACACAGATTGAGCACAGTAGTGTAACATCTTCACCTCAAGAGTTGACTCCCCAACGCCACACAATATTCCTAAATTACTCACTTACTCTAATGCAGAGGTCAAGACTTACCTTTCCTTCATGAATCAAGTGTCTTCTCACAACAAAAGAGACTCATTACACAATCAATAAAATTCACCCACGATGAGGAAATTCAAAATAGACATAATTCACTCACCCTCAGAAACGATATTCTTGTGCCACAAAATATGCTCCATAAGATTGCCCATAGTGTACTACTTTACTAATCGAGCTCATTCAATCTAGGATCAAGTAGGACTTTATTTGGTTGTAATGTAGGCTACGGGTCGGGTAGGATATATTTGGATATAAGAGTGATTAGACCTCCCTAAGCACTTTAATACATATATTTCAGCATTCAAGTCCATGCTTATGTCAAACCAACACTCCACCTTCATTTAACATACAAATATCAATAAAGTGCAGCTAAGTTAGAGCGTAAATAGTTGCTAAACTACATAATTATAGCCTACTATCAATACCACTCACTTAAATCATTGCTCATCCCCGAGCAATCAAACCACACTCTACATATGCCTAACTTCACTAAGCGACTTTCCTAACTCGTCACACCAAGAATATTTCACACAGATTGAGCACAGTAGTGTAACATCTTCACCTCAAGAGTTGACTCCCCCACGCCACGCAATATTCCTAACCTACTCACTTACTCTAACGCAGAGGTCAAGACTTACCTTTCCTTCATGAATCAAGTGTATGCTCACAACAAAAGAGACTCATTCCACAATCAATAAAATTCACGCACAATGAGGAAATTCAAAATAGACAGAATTCACTCACCCTCAGAAACGATATTCTTGTGCCACAAAAGATGCTCCATAAGCTTGCCCATAGTGTACTACTTTACTAATCGAGCTCATTCAGTCTAGGATCAAGTAGGACTTTATTTGGTTGTAATGTAGNTCCCCCCCCCCCCCAATACTTCTTTAAGCACAGTTACATTAAAAGCCACCAAAGGGATATTATTCAACACAATTCAACTTTTTTTTTTCAATTCACGTGGCTTTTTCAACACAGTGCACCTTTCTCCTTATTTCATTAGTTCCACTCAAAATCCCCACCAACCACCCCACACTTTAACCTTTACAAGTTCATAGCAATTCAAGTGCTCACGAGAGGTGAAAGGGTTCAAATAGATGGTTAATTCAAACAAAGGGGTAAGGCTTGTAATGTGGTTGACAAAGGAACAGGATTACAGTCTCAACGGGGTTAACTACGATACATAACAATTAGGTGGGTGGAATATATATATGTCTCAACAAAGAAACGCCTACGTCACTTTCAAGACTGAACAAAACTATTATTTCACTTCGTAAACACACAGGGTAAATTCTAGGCATCAGATGCAGTGCACAGAGTACAACAAGCCGCACACACACATGGCACATGACTCCCTCCAGATTGGATCATCAAAACACTCTAGTCAGGGTACTTAAGCCAATTTAAGAACATACAATTTAAGTCACTTTTACAAGAATCAATAATTGAGCCTAAGCGTCACACTACAGTACATTCTATATTCAAGGCATAACGAAGTTATGAGATCCTATTTCCAATTCAGCCCATAGCCCACGAGTTCCTAACTAAAAAAAATAAAAACTAACTACACCCGGTTCAAAGGAAACTCTTGAAAAAGAATCGTGGCCAAGAAAAACCAAGGGGGAATTGATACACTACTACAAAAGAAAATCTTTTTGTGTTTTTTTTTACTTTAATCCCTCAAGAAACCCGTCGAATGATATCCATCGTAGAGACAAATAAAAAATTTTAACAATTTTTTTTCCAAATATTAACTACTAAACTACACTACTCGACATAATTCTAAACATACATACAAAATATCCCCCACCCTACACTTAAAATGGTGGCATGTCCCCATGCCACACAAATAACAAAAAAATGCGAGGTGAAGGAAACTTCCCTGGTACATCAATCTTGATCGGAGACAATGTCTGGGTTGAGATGGCAAGCCCTCCCCAGCTTACGCAGCCAAGCCATGATCATCTTCTCCGATTTTGCATTTTGGGTGGCCAGAGCATCAAATCAAGTCCCAATTCTGTGACAGAAGTGCGCAACTCTGCCATTTCATTCTCTAAGGCTGTCATCCGCGTACTCCGTATGACCACAGATGTTCCTTCAGCCTCCGCAATTTTCTCGTTTGGGGGTGACTCAGCCCCAGCTTCAGCTTGTCCTTCATCTCCCTCCTCCGTCGCATTAGAGTCATCACTGTTAGCTCTGCCAGGTACCACAGGATGTTTCCCAATGGTCATTTTATCTGTCGGAACTTTGGTTCTTTCTTCACTCTTCCATCCACGTTCTTGTTCTCCGGCACCCGTGCTGCCCGACATAATCTAGTGACTAAAGAATGGAAGAAAAACCCATACCTCTGCACTAGACAACAGATGAACATCTCGTCGTGAATAACCTTAGCAACGTCAAATGTCGTGGACATTCATGAAGCACCAGATCAGTGCAGATCTGGGACCATTTACCTCAGTGGTGTTGGAGGAAGGCAGCAGGCGGCTATTGATGATATAAAGCAACCACTTCCCTTCAAAGGTGAGTGAAACTTCTTTCCCGGCGTAACCCACACTATGTCTTTGTTTGGCACATAGATTATTCTGAAAAACAGGTTCTAGGTGGTTGGTTCTTGCCTATACGTATCATAATGGTCCTCCGCTCCACCAAATACTGGCAACCGGTGCGCTCTCCTAATGGCGTCTATCGATGCATCAACACTCTTTTGTCGCACAATGCATATATGGTCCTCATGATCCGGGAAGTTTGCGTAGAACTCCCATACAACCATCAAGCTGGCATCCTCAGGTTCTTCAAAGAAACTATCCAGCCTGCACTGAACTAACCCCTGATACATATTTGGGCAGTCAACCTGGAGGGACCCCCTCTCAATACCCCGTTCCAGTATGGGCTTCTTAGGAGTGTTCTGACTAAAACGTTCTTGGGTTGCGCTTGATACAAACCTTGTGTTATCAAACTGAGGTGCATTGGTCGAGGCTCGTGCTCGGGACGAGCCTACATGACCACTTGAAGAGGCACCGGTGGTTCGTCTTTTATTTGAGGGTATCATGGTACCTGCAAAACAAATACCACTATCAGTAAAAGGTGGGATGTGTGAACCAATAGCGGTTACTCAGACTTCACCGCACAATTGGTCACAAATTACATTCAAAACTCACTGTGGAATTTAAACAAACACTTGATGCGCACATTCACCAGAAATTACCCAACACCCAATTATACCTCAATTCTATCACAATCTTAACAATGTCTAATCCAACGCAACAAGATGAAAGCCATTATCCTCACATACCAACAATTATACTTTTACTACAAAGCAAAGGCAAGAACAATAATGTCTTCTACTACCATACAATTAAAAGAGAAGAAGAAAAAGAAAAACAAATTGGAAAAACTAACAAAAAAACTGAAGGAAAGGGAAAATAGAAGCCATGGATCTTACCTGAAGATCTTGTGACGAATAGATATTGGGAAGTGATGGAGTGGAGAAGAGGAAGAAAGGGAAGGAAGAATTAGCTTTTGAAATTGGGAAAAGGGGAAGGTGGTGGGCGTGTGTGTTTATGTTTTGAGGGAGGAGGGATTGTCTTTTTAGCATGTGTGTGTTTTGTTTTTTAGATTTTTAGGGTAGGGGAAGGGTGGGTTGAGTATTAGTGGGAAAAAACAAATAACAATTAAAGAAAAGAAAAAGAAAAAAATAACAATAAAAAACTAAACTAAACCTAAAAATAGAGTCCAGTGCGCGGTCGATCCGCGGTCAATGCGCGGCCGTGCACGTGGGGAAGAAGGGGTCTCAAAATCCGAGGTCCATGTGTGGTCCATGTGCGGTCCATGTGCGGTCCATGTGCAATAGAAGGGGTCTCAAAATCCGCGGTCAATGCGCGGTCGATGCACGTTCGCGCATATGGGGCAGAAGGGGTCTGAAAATCTGCGTCCGGTGCGCGGTCCATGCGAGGCCGCGCATGTTGGCCTTCCAAAATTCCCCTTTTTAACCACTTTTAACCTTCCTCCGGATTGACTTCTTCACCCCCAGTCCTTCCGGTGCACCCCATTTCATCCATGCACATTAATAGAATGTCAATACCTTCACAGTTTAAAATCAAATACAAAAATAAGAACAAAAAATATAATGGGTTTCCTACCAAGAAGCGCTTGATTTAACATCGCGACAAAACGAATTACAAAAAACCATCGGTTTCCTCCCAGGAAGCGCCTGATTTAACATTGCGGCATGACGCAGACTTTCATTATTGCTCTTCGGTCGCATATTGGGACTCTTTCGAAGATATCACATCTTTATCCCCTTTTCCTTCAACCATTCCAAAGTAGTGTTTCAACCTTTTCCCATTTACTTTAAACTTATTCGTTCCATCTTCGGACTCAATTTCTATTGCTCCACTTGAGAAAACTTGCACAACTCTAAATGGTCCTGACCATCTAGATTTCAGCTTACCCGGAAACAATCTTAATCTCAAATTGTATAACAATACTAGATCTCCGGGTTTGAAGTTTCGATCTAAAATGTGCTTATCCAGCATCATTTTCGTCCTTTCTTTATACAATCTTGCATTCTCAAATGCATGGAACCGGAATTCCTCTAGTTCATGCAGCTCTCTGACTCTACTTGTGCCTGCGATTTCCATATCCAAGTTCAACTGTCGCGGTGCCCATAAGGCTTTATGCTCAAGATCCACCGGAAGATGGAATGCTTTTCCACACCAACTTGTAGGCAGACATACCAATTGGAGTTTTAAATGTTGTGCAGTATGCCCATAATGCATCATCTAACTTCTTTGCCCAATCAGTCCTTGTCGCATTCACTGTTTTCGTCAGGACACTTTTGATTTCTCTGTTGGACACTTCAACTTGGCCACTTGTCTGTGGGTGGTAAGGTGAGGCAACCTTATGACGAACTTCATACCTTTCTAACAGCCTTGCAAACACTCTATTGCAAAAATGGGTTCCACCATCACTGATTATAGCCCTCGGAATGCCAAAAAGTGTGAAAATATTTTTCTTTAGAAAGTCTGTCACTCCTTTGGCATCATTTGCTGGAAGGGGCATAGCTTCAACCCATTTGGAGACATAGTCAACTGCTACCAATATGTATTTGTTACTATACGAGCTGACAACTGGTCCCATAAAATGAATCCCTCACATGTCAAATACTTCCACCTCCTGAATTGTAGTTATCGGCATCTCGTGACAGCGAGATATGTTGCTTGTCCTTTGGCACTCATCACAACTTTTCACCCAAGCATGGGCATCCTTGAATAAAGTTGGCCAATACAAACTCGACACCAACACCTTCGCCGCTGTCCGAATTCCTCCAAAGTGCCCACCATATGGTGAAGCATGGCAAGCCTGCAAAACAGAAGGTTGATATTTCTCGGGGATACACCTCCGGATCATGTTATCTACACATATTTTAAAAAGTAAAGGTTCATCCCAATAATAAGACCGACAATTGCGAAAGAATTTTTTCTTTTGAATCAAAGAGAGTTTATAAGGTACAATACCTCTTGCCAAATAGTTAGAAATATCAGCATACCATGGTGTCTCCTCCATTGCCACTGCAAGTAATTTTTCATTCGAGAATGTCTCAGTTGTATCTTCAACCTCTACCTTTTTTTAGCTCTCTCCAGCCTTGAAAGGTGGTCTGCCACTTGGTTATCTGTCCCTTTTCTATCGCGGATCTGTAAATCGAAATCTTGTAGCAAAAGAACCCAACGGATCAAGCGTGGCTTTGACTCCTTCTTTTCTATCAAGTACCTAAGTGATGCATGGTCAGTATAAACAATAACTTTTGAACCAATTAAATACGAACTGAATTTGTCGAATGCAAACACCACAGCCAACATCTCTTTTTCAGTCACGGTATAATTAAGTTGTGTCCCACTTAGCGTCTGCTTGCATAGTAAATTGGGTGCACCAACTTGTCTTTCCACTGCCCCATGACTGCTCCTATAGCATAGTCACTCGCGTCGCATATGAGCTCGAACGGTTTCTCCCAATAGGATTCAATGATGATTAGTGCAGTCACCAATCTCTTCTTCAGCTCCTGAAATGCCAACCTGTAATCATCATAGAATACAAAGGGAAGATCCTTTTCAAGGAGTTTACATAAGGGGTTAACAATTTTAGAGAAATCTTTTAGGAATCGCCTATAGAATCCGGCGTGCCCAAGGAAACCTTCTCACTGCCTTGACCGAAGTGGGCGGTGGAAACTTCTCAATCACGTCAACCTTAGCATGGTCGACCTCAATACCTTTACTGGACACTCGATGCCCCAACATTATCCCTTCTTGTACCATAAAATGGCACTTATCCCAGTTCAGCACTAAATTTGTCTCCACACACCTTTTTAGCACTCTTCTCAAATTGAGAAGACACTCTTCGAATGAATCCCCCACCACGGAGAAAATATCCATAAATACTTCCATAATATCTTCAAACATATCAGTGACAATGGCTAACATACACCTCTGAAATGTAGTTGGCGCATTGCAAAGATCAAACGGCATTCTCCGAAAGGCAAAGATGCCATATGGACAAGTAAAGTATGTATTCTCTCTAACTTCAGGGGATGTTGAGATCTCATTGTACCCCGAATACCCATCCAAAAATCATAAGTGAGACCGCCCAGCCAACCTATCCAACATTTGGTCAAGGGATGGCAAGGGAAAATGGTCTTTCCGGGTGGCTGTGTTCAGTTTCCGATAATCCATGCAAATTCGCCAACCCGTGTCTGCACGAGACGAGATCAACTTGTTATTTTCGTTGTGTACGACCGTCATTCCTCCCTTCTTTGGCACACACTGAACAGGGTTGACCCAGTTACTGTCAGAGATGGGAAAGATGATACCCGCATCTAACCACTTGATCACTTCTTTCTTCACCACCTCTTTTATGTTCGGATTCAGCCTTCATTGATGTTCTCTAGAAGGTTTGTGCCCTTCTTCAAAGAGAATCTTGTGCATGTAAAAGGCCGGGTCGATACCCTTTATGTCTTCCATGGTCCAACCAATAGTAGTCTTACATTCTTGTAACACATGTAGGAGTTTCTCTACCTGCACAGCTAGAAAAACAAATGATATAATAACAGGTAAAGTAGAATTAGGCCCTGAGAAAGCGTACCTGAGGTGATCTGGAAGCGGTTTCAGGTCCAGCTGTGGTGGCTCCTCTATCGATGTTTTGCAGGTGGTGTTGCTCTTTCTTCTAAGCGTAGGGGCTCGAACTGGGAGTGCGATGAACCTAGTAAGAGGGAATACAGTCAGACGTTTCTATAACAGTATCCCTATATAATAGTCACTCATTTTTAGTCAATTTGTATTATTGTAATAAATAATAAAAACAGTAAACTTTCTGTAACAAGAAAAACAAAAACAGAAAGTTAGCAACAATAGAATATTGAAATGATTTCTGCAAAAACAATTTAGAAATAAAATCAAGCCCATTAAATACACAATGTGTCCTTAAGAAAATTATTCCCCTCAAGTACCCGAGATGCTGGAATATTATCCTCCCAGGATAAAACGATTTAACTTACCGGAGTGTTGGTAGCAAAAATACCGATGAAACAGCGAACCACTCAAAGGTTTTAAAACACACTAAAAATTTTGTGCAGAAGAAGAAGACGAAGATCGGAAAATTTCATAAGGAAAGATTCTGAGATTCAAAGCATATTTATAAACTTTCTGGCACTATTTTTGAAAAGGTTTGCAACCTTTCAGAAACAACCAAGGCTGTTGGAAATATCTTTGTTTGAAATATTGTGGGAAAAATGGATTTAAAATAATCTGGTAAAGAAAACAAACCGGACAGGATCTGATCACGGGCCTGGGTTATTCTGGATTGAATTTTCTTTAATTAATTAAATAATTTAAAGGAATTTTATCCAAAAACATTAATCAATCAATCTTTGACTGAAGCCGAGCGAGCGAGCGACGAGGCTTGCCTTCTTCTTAACTCTTTAAGAGCTAGAAGAAGAGAAATTGTATATATTCCCATATAAAGTCTTTTCTTCCTCCAATATGGGACAATGTTTCTATGCCAATGAGGGAAATTCAAATATTTTATTTCTCATTCACCCTCTTTAAGCTACATCAAGCTTAAAAAGCCCAACATTCACTATAAAAGTTGAGTTTTTCTCTAAACCAACTATTATATTATGTTTAATATATGTCATCTATAACAGCACCTCATTATAACAGTCAAAAATTTCAGAACAAATGAGACTGTTATGTAGAGGTTTGACCGTATTGGTAGATACAAAAGCTATTTGGAATACCATAAAAATAAAATAAATGAATAAAAATTGGGAACAACTTAGAGAATAAGGAAAAGCCACGTGTATTCATAGAAGATATACGTTTACACTCAACTATGTCTATTAACAGACTAAGCGGGCGTTGCAAATATAATTCGGGTATTTTTCCCAGAGTCGAATCCCACAGGGAATTAACGTATCAAATGTCGTCTTTAGATTACTAAATTCTCAATAGTAAACTTTCTCAAACATTGTGTATATCACTTTGTGTTGTTTCTACTACTACAGCTGAACAGAAATAATAAACTTAAGATTAACTAACAATAAGATGTAAACAATTGGATTAAAGGTCTAAGGTTATGGTTTCCCCCGTTGGTGAACTTCCTTCTTGTATACTTCCTATAGTTTTGATTTAGTTGTCTCTATCAATCATGAACACTCCAGCTACCATAAATCTCTCTCAAGTAATTATGATAATTTACTAGACGCACTCTCTCAAGTTACGCTAGCTAGATTGCATTACAGTTCACTTTAGATTGCACCCGAGGTATCGTTATATCTTATCCAACCTCTAAACCCTCGATTATGACTCTCGCCTATACTCCGGGAGTGATGTTGTTCAAACAACTACCTAAATAGGCACTCTCTCTCAAGTAGATACATAATAAATAGGCACAGCTAATTGAGGATCCTTTCAATTAACTACAACGAGAACGTAATTGAACAAATAGAGATCAACAACCAACCAAAACTATATTAATATCACAATAAAGTCATCCCCCAACGGGTTCCACCAAAACCTTAGATTAGAAAAATCAGCTACTCATAACAATAATGAAAACTACAAAAGAATTCATAAACAATGATAAAAATCACAAGAGAAGGAGATATGGATTGATGCCTAATTGCCCTCCTTCCCTCTTGCCCTTTATTTTCTTATTCTCAACTCTAAACCTGGATAATCTACTCCTTTGGGCGAATTGAACCTTTTATAGGTTAAGTGGATTGGTCCCGAACTTCATAAAGTACCTTTTTCGTAGCATTTTTCCCGTCTGGACTAGCACGGGCGCGCTAATACCCGCGCTAATGGGGTTTCTGTCTGCCTCCGGAAAGCTGGACTAGTGCGGGCGCGCTAAGCTCACACTACAGCCCGCGCTAATGGGGTTTCCTACTACCTCAAAAAATCTCCAGCCTTCAAATCACCTCGAAATTACCCCATGGCTTGTTATTTTTCAAATTCGGCCGGATCACCGTCATAAGTCCTCAATAGCTTATTGTACTCCTGTGAAACACAAAAATTACCATTAGAGCCAATTTATCATCATTTAACACACTTAAGATCGTGAAGCATCATTAAGTTAGAGTATAAATATATGCTAAACTATGTGAATTCAGCCTATTATCAACACCCCACACTTAAATCATTGCTAGTCCTCGAACAATCCACTATATCCTACAAGGTTTCTTTGCATCAAACACTCCCCTATGGTGTCACACCACAAACATTTTACAAGCATTGTACCTAGCAATGTAACATCTATGCCTCAAGCGATGACTCTCACATGACATGTTATCCTCTTACTTCCTCGAGATACTCTACAAGGAGGTCAAAATTTACCTCTTTTTCATAAATCACATGCGTAGTTCCACAAAAGATAATAGTAAGAGCAACAGGAACTTTTAAATCGAAAGAATTCACTCGCTCTCAAAAAGAATATTCGTATGTCACACAGATACGCCATAGGCTTGCCCGTAGTGTAATACTCTACTAATTGAATTTATTCAGTCTAAGATCAATAAGTCTTTATTTGGTTGTAATGTAGGCTAAGAGACAGGTAGAATACATTTGGGTGTAGTGACTAACCTCCCTAAGCACTTTTAATACAACTATATTAGCATTCAACCCATTTTCATGCTTGGCCAGAACTTTCACCATGCTTTACTTCATAATTACCCCACTATTCCTTAGGTGCAACTTTCTTTTTCATGACACTAATTATCAAGGACTACATGTATTTATTGTCCTCTTTCTTTCTTTTGTTTTTCTGTAAGTGGCCTTCACTTTTGCATTTTTCATTCTATTTCCTTGATTTTCCGTACAGATCAAACCACCACCCACACTTTGACTTTTACATATCTGCTAACAATTCAAGTACTCATGGGAGGTACCAGGTTCAAACAGACAGGCTATTCAAACACTTGGTTATGGTTCATAATGTGGTTATCAAAGAAACAGGCTTATAAGCTCAAAGGGGTTGACTATGGTAATTATATTCAGGTGGGTACATATTTGTGTCTGACTTAACAAAGAAATGCCTATATCCTTTCTAAGACTAAACAAACTTCTATTTCGATTTGTACACACACGGGGCAAGTTCTAGGTACCAAATGCAGACATAGAATAAGATGTAAACTATCTCACACACGCATGACACATAATTCACTCCAAATTGGTTCATCAAAACACCCCATTGAGCATTCAATTTAGTACAACACGCACCATTAAGGAATTCTACATGATTCAACCGGTGAGCCTAAGCGTCACACTCTAGGATTCGCGGTGTTTGGGTGTAACACACTAAGGGTAGAATTTTATCATTCAGCACCTTTCCCAAAGGATTCCTAACAACTAAAACATAAAAGAAGAAGCTAGCTATACCCAGTTCAATCTAAACCCTTGGAAAAGAACCGCAGTCAAAAGAAAAACCAAGGGGGAGTTACTACACTACCTAAAAAAGAAAAAAAAGAAAAATCTTTTTGGTGTTTTCTTTGGACTAACCTCCCTCAAGAAAACTGCCTGAGAAGTCCGTCATCAGGAAGAGTCCACTATATTTTTTTTTATTTGTTTGATTGACTTAGACCCTCAAGAACCCCGTCGAAGGGATCCGTCGTCGGGATCCGTCGTCGGGACAAGACGACTTAAGTGCTTATACTATGTACAGCACAACCAAAACAAAAACAACCTTAACTATAACTTAACGAAAAGGAAACATGAAATACAATTCTACCAAGTGAAACAAAAAATAAGGCAAGCAATTAGCAAATGTACAACATACAACAAACAGGGAATCCTTCCCTCACCCCACACTTATAATGAGGACATGCCCTCATGGACAATGAAAAGACAGAGTAAGGTAAGGGGACTTCCCTGACAGCTCAATCTTGGTCGGAGACAGTGCCTGGGTTCACATTGCAAGCACGACTCAGGGCGCGTAGCCAGCCCATAATCTTATTTTCAAACTTCTTTTGCTGGGTGTCCATCTCATCAACTCGGGTCCCAAGTTCAGTCACTGAGGTTCTCCGCCCGGCCACGTCTTGCTCCAGGTGATCCAACCACTGTCCCCGACTGGCCCTAGACGGGCCTCCAACGTCCACAGCTTGCTCCTCCTCTATGTGCTCAGTTTCCTCACCTCCCTGTTGATGCTCCTCCTCCGCTTCATCTTCCTCAGAGTCATGCCCCACTAATTCCTCATCTGCTGCCACTGCCTCCTTGCCCGTAGTAACTCTTTCAGCTCTAAAGGGATGCACCTCAGGCACCCGACCATCTACAGCAAAGTCACCTGGCACCCCAGCCGCAACGCACAATCGAGTAACAAGCGATGGGTAGAAGAACCTATACCTTTGGACCTTCATGCGGACAAACATCTCTTCATGAATTACCCGAGCCACATCGAACGGTGCATCTACCATGAAGCACCAAATCAAACACCCTCGAGGAATTTTAACCTTTGAAGTTTTTTTGGATGGCAAGAGTCGGCTATTGATCAGGTACAACCAGCATTTGGCCTCAAACTTGAGGGCCGAGGAGTGGAATTTTCTCCCATATTTGTACCACTTCAACGTGATGCCAGGTCGACAGTTGGTCATGGTGAACGTATCCCAGGGAGTCATTTTCCACTATAGGTCTAGTAGGCATCCACATAACCAGCTGCAGGTGGAGGTAGCATGTACATTGTCCGAATGTTCTCCATTGAAGCATTAACATGCCTTCTCCGCACTGTTACCACATAGTTTTCGTGCTCCGGAGCATTGGCATAAGATTCCCGGAAAATCATGGCATTTGCCTCATCATGTTCCTCAAAGAAGACATCCAGGCGACGCTGCATTAACACCTCATACATTCTCGAGCAGTTCATCCTGATGGCTTCAAAGTCTATGGCATGCTCAGGTACAACTGTCTTATCCTCTTTTTCAGCGAATCTAGCCTGAGTCTTCGCTGAGACAAACTTGTGGCTATTGAAAGGTCTTGAGTCAACTAATTTTCGGGGCCTTCCTCCAGTGGAGGTTCTTGACTGACGACTCGAGGAGGCACCTGCGGCTTGACGCTTGCGTGGAGGCATGGTACCTACAATTAGCACAGTATTAGCTCAGTACAACAGGGTGACCCAACTGTGGTTACTCAGACTTCACCACTAAATCGGTCACATTACTTCCCTCCTCTGGGGCCTTTTTACAAACATATGGTGGGCATTAACAATTTAAACCCCACGCACTCAATAATGGATATGAAGCACCACCACAATAATCCAAACATAATCACAACACCCCACACTTCCTATGTCATCTCTTTTCAGTACAAATCAACTACTACCCAGTACAGCTACCAAATAATAAAAAAGCTACAATTTGTGTACACAATGGAAAAGAAAAGCAAAGTTACAAAATAAAAAGAAAATTAATGTGAGAAGTACATACCTGTAGAGTTGAAGGAGGGACATAGAGTAATGGGGGTTGAAGAAGACTTAGAGATGGGAGTGCTTGAGTTGTGGGTTTACCTGCATTTGGGGGGAAAAGATGAAGACGAAAAGAAGAAGAAGAAGAAGAAGAAGAAGAAGAAGAAGAAGAAGAAGAAGAAAAAGAAGAAGAAGAAGGGAAAGGGTTTATGGGAGGGTGGAGTTCTATTGTGAGAAGGAAGGGTTGTGTCGGTTGGGGGTGGGGTAGAAAATTAATTGGGTGGTTAGGAAAATTACAAAAAGAAAATAACAAAATAAAAATATTAACCCTAAAAACTTACTTGTGTCAAGACGGTCTAGCGCGACCTTTGCACTAGTCCAGGGGTTGAGGGACAGTGTAAAACCTCACTAACGCGACCTGTAGCGCGAGATTAGCGCGGCCGCGCTAGTGGCGAAGTAGACGAGGCAGTGAGAAACCTGACTAGCGCGACCTTAGCACTAGCTTAGCGCGGGCGCGCTAGTCCAGGCGTCAGCAGAAATTATTCTTTTGTTTTCCTCTTTCTTGGGGTCCTGTGTTCACCCCTTTTCTCCCACACCTGCATATGTTAGTATTTTATACTATAAACACTATATGTATTGGGTTTCCTCGCAACCAGCGCTTGATTTAATGTCGCGGCACGACGAGTACAACAATCAATGGGTTGCCTCCCATGAAGCGCCTGATTTACCATCGCGGCACGACGCAGAATGAGAGCAATTAAGGCTCGCTCAGCCTTTGAGGTTCAAAAAGATGCACCACAGCCAGCTTACTAGTTTCATTCATCCTAACATACATTTTCAATCTTTGTCCATTGACCTGCATTAGACCCATCTTCAGCAGCAATTTCCACAGCACCAGATGGAAACACTTTGACCACTTTGAATGGTCCAGACCATCGGGACTTGAGCTTACCCGGAAACAATCTCAGTCTTGAATTGTAGAGCAATACTTTGTCTCCGAGTTTGAAATTTCGGTCCACAATGTTTTTGTCGTGTAACCTCTTCATTCTTTCTTTATATAGCCTTGTGCTCTCAAATGCTTGATATCTGAACTCTTCCAACTCATTCAGCTCTATGACTCGATTTTCTCCCGCAGCATTGAGATCCATGTTCAACTTCTTTAATGCCTACCACGCTCGATGTTCTAGCTCCACAGGCAGGTGACAGGCCTTACCAAATACCAACTTGTACGGAGACATACCAAGTGGTGTTTTAAATGCAGTCCTATAGGCCTAGAGTGCATCATCAAGCTTTTTCGCCCAATCAGTTCTTGTGGCATTTACTGTTTTGGTCAGCACACTCTTGATTTCACGGTTTGATACCTCAACCTGCCCGCTCGTCTGTGGGTGATAAGGGGTTGCCACCTTGTGGTGCACATCATACCTGGCTAGTAGCTTCTCGAAGACGCGATTGCAAAAGTGAGTGCCTCCGTCACTAATAATAGCCCTTGGGGTCCCAAAGCGGGTGAATATGTTTTTCTTCAAGAACCCCACCACCACTCTTGCATCATTGGTGGGGAACGCTGCAGCTTCTACCCATTTGAACATGTAGTCTACAGCAACAAGTATGTACTTATTGTTGTAAGAGCTGACAAAGGGACCCATGAAGTCAATCCCCCATACATCAAACACCTCCACTTCTTGTATTGGATTCATGGGCATCTCATGATGACGGGATATGTTCCCCGCCCTTTGACATTCGTTACATCCCTTCACCCATTGGTGAGCATCTTTGAACACAGTAGGCCAGTAAAACCCGGCCTCTAGCACCTTAGCTGCTGTTCGAACTCCTCCAAAATATCCTCCATATGGTGATGCGTGACAAGCCTGCAAAATAGAAAATTGTTCTATCTCGGGGACACACCTCCGGATCATGTTATCAATGCAAATTTTAAACAAATGAGTTTCATCCCAATAGTAATTGCGGCAATCACGATAAAATCTTTCTTTTGGACAGAAGAGAGTTCGTAAGGTTCAATACCACTTGCCAGGTAGTTTGCAATGTCTGCATACCATGGCACATCTTCTACACTCGTGGCGAGTAGCTGCTCATCTGGAAAGGTTTCCAAAATTTCCTCCGATTCAATTGCATTCTCAGCACCTTCAAGACATGACAAGGGGTCAGCGACTTGGTTCTCCGTGCCCTTTCTGTCACGAATCTCTAAGTCAAATTCTTGAAGAAGCAACCCCCAACAAATTAGGCGCGGCTTAGACTTTTTTTTCTCAACCAAGTATTTGATGGCTGCGCGATCAGTGTACACAATCACCTTCGACCCAATCAAGTAAGACCTGAACTTGTCAAAGGCAAACACTAATGCCAACATCTCCTTTTCGGTCACCGTGTAGTTTAGCTGAGCTCCACTCAAAGTCCTACTTGCGTAGTAAATTAGGTGCATTATTTTATCTTTGCGCTGACCCAACACGGCTCCCACTGCGTAGTCACTGGCATCACATATGAGTTCAAACGGTTGCTGCCAGTCGGGTGCAACGATGATTGGTGTTGTGACTAACCGCTTTTTCAGCTCCTCAAACACTACCCTGCAATCATTAGAAAACACAAAGGGGTTATCTTTTTCAGGAAACTTACAGAGGAGGTTGGCGATCTTGGAGAAGTCTTTGATGAATCGCCGGTAGAACCCGACATGCCCCAGGAAGCTACATATAGCTCTGACTGATGTGGGAGGTGGAAATTTTTCAATCACATCGACTATAGCTCGGCCCACCTCAATTCCTTTACTTGACACCAAGTGCCCCAAGACGATCCCTTCTTGTACCATGAAATGGCACTTCTCCCAGTTAAGCACAAGATTCGTCTCAATGCACCTTTTAGGACACGGGTCAGGTTTGCTAGGCACTCCTGGAATGAATTTCCCACAAATGAGAAATCATCCATGAATACCTCCATGATGTCTTCGACCATGTCTGTGAATATGGCCATCATGCACCTTTGGAATGTGGCAGGTGCATTGCATAGGCCAAATGGCATTCTTCTGAAGGCAAATACCCCATAGGGGCATGTGAAGGAGGTCTTTTCCATGTCTTCCAGGGCTATTGAAATCTAGTTGTACCCCGAGTACCCATCCAGGAAACAAAAGTGAGACCTCCCTACAAGCCTGTCGAGCATCTGATCAATGAAGGGAAGTGGGAAGTGGTCTTTACGGGTGGCAAGATTCTGCTTTGTGTAATCCATGCATATTCTCCAGCCCGTGACGGTTCTTGTAGATATCAACTCATTTTTGTCATTCTTTACAACCGCCATGCCACCCTTTTTTGGAACACATTGCGCTGGGCTGACCCAGCTACTGTCAGAGATGGGGAAAATGATTCTCGCATCTAACCACTTGATGATTTCTTTCTTCACCACTTCCTTCATGTTTGGGTTCAAGCGCCTTTGATGTTCCCTGGAAGGTCTGTGTCCCTCTTCCAGGAGAATCTTGTGCATGCAATATGCCGGGCTGATCCCTTTGATATCTGCCATGGTCCATCCAATGGCAGTCTTGCACTCTGAGAGTACCTGTAACAGTTGATTTTCTTGCACATCTAACAAACTGGATGAGATAATAACAGGTAGCGTAGTATTAGGGCCTAGAAATGCGTACCTGAGATGGGCTGGAAATGATTTCAACTCTAGTTTGGGTGGTTCTTCCACGGAGGGCTTGAATGGAGGGCTCTCTCTTTTCTCTAAGTGCAATGGTTCAAACTCGAGAGCCCTCGGCCATACTCCTTTACCTTCAAGTGCTAACACCTACTCTGCCAATTCCTCCCCATTGACCGCATCTAAATTCATTAAACATGCAGCAAGGGGGTCCTCAATAGTTAAGGACGCATCATCTTCCTCCACTATCACATCCACAACATCAATTAGAGAGCAGTTGGCGAACTCACTCGGTCGCCTCATGGATTTCTGCACATTGAATGTGATTTCTTCATCATTAAGCCTCATCTTGAGCTCCCCAGTCTCACAATCAATGAGAGCTCTGCCTGTGGCCAAAAATGGCCTGCCCAAGATTATGGGAATCTCTTCATCCACTCGACAGTCTAGTATCACAAAGTCAGCAGGGAACAAAAACTTCCCCACTTGCACCAACACATCATCCAGAATACCCGACGGTCTCTTCACCGTCCTATCAGCTAGCTGCAGCAACATGGAAGTTGGTCTGGCTCTACCAATAGCCAGTCTCTTATAAATGGCCAGGGTCATTAGATTAATGTTGGCCCCTAAATCACACAGTGCTTTGGCAAAAGCCAAATTTCCAATGGTACAGGGAATTGTAAGACTCCCTGGATCAGACAACTTTTCTACTATTGATCGTGTTACCACAACACTGCAAGTCTGAGTTAAAGTCACAGTCGCCAAGTCTTGGAAATAAAACTTCCGGGACATCAAGTCATTCATCATCTTCGCATACCCAGGCATCTCTTTCAGAGCATCAATCCGAGGAATGTTTACATGTATCTGCTTCAGCATATCCAAGAACTTTTTGTACTGCTCATCCTTTTGGTATTTGGCCAGTCTTTGAGGGAATGGGGTTGGCGGCCTCTTCTTCCCAGTGATTTGGGATTTTTCTTTCTCAACTACCACCTCAACTACTGGCTCTGGGGTTATTTCCACTTCTTTTCCAGCCTCACTCTGCCCACTAGGTTCTCCTTCAGCAGTTTGTACTGTTACCTTGGTCAAGTTTGTGGAATCATCAAGTTCGATTGGCACTGGTACTAAAGCCTCTGCCTGCCTGCTTTCACGATCCAATTCTTGTTCCAAGTCTAAGTCCCTACCATTGCGGAGACTCACTTCCATCATCTGCTTCGGGCCATGGTCCTTAGGATTCACCTGAATATATGCAGGTAAAGTCCCAAGAGGACAATTGTTCACTGCTATAGATATCTGGCCCAACTTCACTTCAATATTTTTAATAGCTACATCATGTACATCTACTCTCTCACTCATTTTGGCAATCGACCCAATCACCTGTTGCATCATCGCTTCAAGCCTGGAAAACCCATCTTCTTGCCTCCCCCCATGTTGTTGCTGAGGAGGGTGGTATGCTTGCTGCTGATTTTCATTGTTATAACCTTGTGGCCTCTGATAAGGTGCCACATTACCATGAGGTCTCATGGCACCCATGTTTCCATTGTTCTGTTGTTGGTGAGGTGGTCTATACGGTTGGACTTGTTGACCCCAGTTTTGTTCCCCCTGTCTCTGGCCTCCATAATTTGACACATAATTCTTGTTTTCTAGGTAATGAGGGTGATCACACTCTGCATTCCACTGATTACCAAATGTTTGACTAATGCAAGATGTGCATAATCCCCCATTGGTTGTATCCACAATATGTATCTGCTGCTTTTACCCTGATTCCTCCACCTTTTTAGTTAGTATGCTCATCTGTGTTATCAAGGTGGCTACATTCTCAGCAAGAGTATTGGATGGGTCGAACGGCACTAAATGAACTACAGGAGTAATGGGCGCATTCCTGGTTGTCCACCCCGAATTCTGTGCCATTTTATCAAGCAGGATCTGGCTTTCTCTCCATGTTTTGCTCAAGAATGCTCCACCAGTTCAAGCATCTACATTTGCCTTTACAGTATCCGCCAGACCATATAAAAACTCTACCCCAACATCTGCTCTGGAATACCATGGTGCGGACAAATAACCAACATTTCTTTAAATCGTTCCTATGTTTCCTACAATGTTTCAGCTGGCTTCTATCTGAAGCTCAAGATTTCATCAATTTTTTGAGTTGTCTTGTTGGGTGGATGGAATTTGTTATCGAACTACTTAACTAACTCCTCCCATGTGGTGATGGAATTAATGGGGAGCGAGTTTAGCCAAGTCTGGGCTGCTCCTGTCACTGAGAATGGAAACAATAACAGTTTTATCGTTTCTTGAGTGATGTTTGGCTGCCTCTGAGTCTTGCAAATCGACAGGAAATTCTTCAAATGTTGTTGGGGGTCCTCAATGTATGACCCTGAAAATAGTCCCTTGTTCTGCAGCAAGTGCAGCATATTGTTTGTAATCTAAAAGGATTCTGCCTGTATCTGAGGGACTAGTATCGCAGTGGCCAAATTTTCCGCCGTGGGTTGTGCCCAGCCATATAAAGGAGCCTCTGACACTATCTGCACAATTGGTTCTACCACATCATTCCCATTGTTGTTCCTGTTGTTTAGATCTTCCATGTCGGGTTCAAGTTGTTCAATCGATGGTTGTTGTTGCTTTTCCGGTTGGCCCGGTTCAAGGCCTTGAAAACTTTCTCGGGGTCTGATAAGGCTTCAAATACTTCACCAGTTCTCGATGAGTTTCTAGGCATGCACATGTACAACCAAGTTAGCAAACATTAAAATTTCAATGTATAGATGAAAATTGAAGAAAATTGACTATACTTAAGAATTTTGTATTTCTTCCAATTCTAATTGATAACACCGTTAATTCCCCGGCAACGACGCCAAAATTTGGTCACGCTCAACTATGTCTATTAAAAGACTAAGCGAGCATTGAAAATATAATCCGTGTATTTTGCCCAGAGTCGAATCTCACAGGGAATTAACGTATCAAATGTCGTTTTTAGATTACTAGATTCTCAATAGTCAACTTTCTCAAACGTTGTGTATATCACTTTGTGTTGTTTCTACTACTACAGCTGAACAGAAATAATAAACTTAAGATTAACTAACAATAAGATGTAAACAATTGGATTAAAGGTCTAAGGTTATGGTTTCCCCCGTTGGTGAACTTCCTTCTTGTATACTTCCTATAGTTTTGATTTAGTTGTCTCTATCAATCATGAACACTCCAGCTACCATAAATCTCTCTCAAGTAATTATGATAATTTACTAGACGCACTCTCTCAAGTTACGCTAGCTAGATTGCATTACAGTTCACTTTAGATTGCACCCGAGGTATCGTTATATCTATCCAACCTTTAAACCCTCGATTATGACTCTCGCCTATACTCCGGGAGTGATGTTGTTCAAATAACTACCTAAATAGGCACTCTCTCTCAAGTAGATATATAATAAATAGGCACAGCTAATTGAGGATCCTTTCAATTAACTACAACAAGAACGTAGTTGAACAAATAGAGATTAACAACCAACCAAAACTATATTAATATCACAATAAAGCCATCCCCCAATGGGTTCCACCAAAACCTTAGATTAGAAAAGTCAGCTACTCATAACAATAATGAAAACTACAAAAGAATTCATAAACAATGATAAAAATCACAAGAGAAAGAGATATGGATTGATGCCCAATTGCCCTCCTTGCCTCTTGCCCTTGCTTTTCTTATTCTCAACTCTAAACCTGGATAATCTACTCCTTTGGGCGACTTGAACCTTTTATAGGTTAAGTGGATTGGCCCCGAACTTCCAAAAGTACCCTTTTCGTAGCATTTTTCCCCTCTAGACTAGCGCAGGCGCGCTAATGGGGTTTCTGTCTGCCTCCGGAAAGCTGAACTAGCGCGGGCGCGCTAAGGTCGCGCTACAGCCCGCGCTAATAGGGTTTCCTACTGCCTCGAAAAATCTTCAGCCTTCAAATCACCTCAGAATTACCCCATGGCCTGTTATTCTTCAAATTCGTCTGGATCACCGTCATAAGTCCTCAATAGCTTATTGTACTCCTGTGAAACATAAAAATCACTATTAGAGCCAATTTATCATCATTTAACACACTTAAGACCGTGAAACATCATTAAATTAGAGTATAAATAGATACTAAACTATGTGAATTCAGCCTATTATCAGATAACCATTAAAGAAAATAGAAAAAAAATTGGTTTTGATTTTATGTTCAATTTGGAGCCTAGACTAAAGCATATTAGTATTGCTGAGATTTATTATAGGGCTAGTAAATTTATTCGCGCTTCGTGTTGATTATAAAAATTCTTATTAAATATATGACATAACTTTTTTAATATTGGAATATTTAAAAGTATTCTATCACTAAGAGTTCTTCTTTCTAAATTTTAAATTCTCAATCTCATACAGATACTTGTTTTTGTATATTCTACAAGCTAAACTTTAATGTCAAATTCTCATGTGATAATACTGTTTCAATAATTATTGATTTTTACCGCACAAACCTTTCTTGACCCTTAGTCCCATGTCTCGACAAAATATAGGAACCAATATCTTTCGTGTAAGTTCTCACCACTACAAGAAATAAGGGTTACGATAACATTTTATAAATGTCATACTAAGTCACATAAATGCCACGAATTTCAATACCGACGTTTTTTTGACAGTTCAAATATCGGGAATTTTCAGATTTCTGTATTAATGTCGGTAAAGAATTTATGACATCTATTTAGTGACTTTTTATGATATATCGGATTGAAATTTCTGACACTTGGAATATTGTAAGCAATAAAAAATGATATTTGTTAACCACTTATCACACTCAACTATTTCTTATAAAAAAGATAAAGCGGTTACTGTATATATATTCTGGATATTAAGTCCAGAGTCGAATTTCACAGGAAATTAACCTATCAATTACTGGTATCAAACCCACACAATTCCACGTAATCAACTTTCCAAGATATTTAGATAACAAATGGTTGGTTTTCTAACTAACTAATTCTTAATGAACTATAATGACTAAGAGCTAACTAAGAATGGGTTGTAAACAATAATTGGAATGATCTAAGGTTATGATTTCCCTTATTGATGGAATCCCTTCCGCTGTGTTTGGTATAAATTTGCCTAATCTTCTCTATCGATCATGAGCACTTTAACTGTCGTAAATCTTTCCCGAGTAACTACGACAATATACTAGACATATTCTTCTGAATTACGCTAGCTAGCTTTAATTACAGCTCACTTAGATCACACCCAAGGTCTCGTTATCCCTAATCCCACCTTTAAACCCTTCGTTATTGATTCCTCATATATGTCGGGAGTGATGTTGTTCAACAACTACCTAAATATGCACTTTCTCCCGAGTAATACATACTAAATAAGCACAGCTAATTGAGGTCCCTTCAATTAACTACAACAAGCATGTAGTTGAACAAATAGAGATTAACTTTGCCAAATCTATAGTAACATAACAGGAATTTCATCCTTCAATGGGTTCCATCAAAACCCTAGATTAGATGTTTAGCTACTCATACTAAAACAAGTTAAAGCAATAAGATGGGTCATAATTCACAATTAATGATAAAAGAAAGAAGAATGAAAAACTCTAAGGATGACTTGATCTCCTCTCACTTGTTTTTGCCTCCAATAGAGTCTAAAACAAGCTTGAAACTAACTTTGGGCGAGTTTTTGGGTTTATATAAGGTTAGGTTAAATTCCCAGCGATTTACCCTTTAGCCCCCAAACTTCTTGGCAGTCTCACGCTCGACCGCGGTCGCGGTCGCGGTCCCAACCGCGGACTCGACCGCGGTCGTTTTACACCATACTGTTTTTTACATTATTGACCGCGTCCTAGCCGTGTTCCAGGTTGCGGTCCCTGTCCTGAGCTTCAACGTAATCTTTGCCTTTTCTTGCTCTTTTTCACCGTGGCTATTCTCGATTGGCCTTGTATGTACAAATTCGACTTCAAAACACTCTTTATCTTCCTCCTAGCTCGGAGTAGCTCCTGCAAAGCATAAAAATCTCAATTAGAGCATTTTGTTATCTTTTAGCATTCAAAACATCAATAAAGTATGGTTAATTTAGAGTATAAATAGTATTTACCTTGCATAATATACGCTATTATGAAATGCCAATAGTATCAGTTTCTATTTACACTTGTGCAGCACATCTTACTAATGTCGAAAATACACAATGATCTTTGTACTTAATATTGAAAGCACATTTGCTATAAGTGCAAAAGCTAATATTCATTTTATTATACCTGAAGCCATAACCATCCAATTCCAAAATATATACATCCAAATGTCATTCACCATAGACAATTTGAACTAAAGTAAAATACTATGAAAAGAAGATCCCTATAACTAATTCCAAGTGTATGCCTACGTAAAATCTAAGTTTCACATTTAAGCCCACACTTTTGTTGAACCACCATTCCATCTTTATTATCAATGTGTTGTACCCCCTACTTCGTTAAGCACATTTTTTTCAAAATCCACCACCATCAGAGACTTATTCTTTAAATAATACAGCTCGTTCTCTTTTTCTTTTTCTTTTTTCTTTCAATTCCGGTGGTTTTAAGTATTAATTGGCACACCGTGCTCCTTTATCCGTATTTGCTCAGTTCCACTCAAAAGCCCAACCAACCACCCCACACTTTTAACTTTCCATATTCATCCCAATTCAAGTGCTTATAAGAGGTGATTGGGTTCAAATAGATGGACAATTCAAAAATTGGGTAAGGCTTGTAATATGGTTGCCAAAAAGAACAGGATTACAGGCTCAAAGGGGTTAACTACCGTGTATATAATCAGGTGGATAAAACATGCATAGATAGGGTTCAACAAAGAAATGCCTATATCACTTCCTAGACCAAATAAGGCTATCATTTCGCTTTGTACACACACAGGGCAAGTTCTAGGCATTGAATGTTAGCACAGAATACACAAGGCCTCACTCACACATGGCACATGACTCAATTCAGTTTGGATCATCAGACA
Source organism: Nicotiana knightiana (assembly GCA_005239525.1). Lineage (NCBI taxonomy): Eukaryota > Viridiplantae > Streptophyta > Magnoliopsida > Solanales > Solanaceae > Nicotiana > Nicotiana knightiana. Next base: position 3,545 of record ML419703.1, on the reverse strand, counting down.
CTCTGCTCAAGGTACTTAAACCAAATCAAGAACACACATTTTAAGGCTTTCTCGCCAGAGTCAACTAATGAGCCTAAGTGTCACACTAAGGTAACCTATATTCAAGGTACCATAGAGTTAGGGGATCCTATTTCCATTCTTTCCCTCTCCCATAAGTTCCTAACTAAAAAGAAAAACCAACTACACCCGGTTCAAATGAAAACCCTTGGAAAAGAACCATTGTTTAAAGAAAAACCAAGAGGGAGTTGATACACTACAAAAACCAAAATCTTTTTTTTTTGTTCGACTTAAGTTCCTCAAGAAACCCGTCGAGAGGTGTCCATCGTTGGGCCAAGTCGAGGTTAATTTCATCAATCAAAATACTAATCAAATACATACAAATATACAACAACAAAATATCATCCCCCACTCCACACTTAAAAATTTGGCATGTCCCCATGTCAAGTAAATTAAAGTAGAGTAAGGTAAGGGGACTTCCTAGTGATCAATCTTGATCGGAGACAGTGCCAGGATCGAGGTGACACACTCGTCCTAGCGCCCATAACAAGCCCATTATCTTCTTCTCCGACTTAGCACTTTGGGTGGCCAGAGTATCAACTCTAGTACTCAGGTTTGTGACCGAAGTGCGCAGCCCAGCCATGTTTTGCTCCAATGCTGTCAAACGGGTACTCCGGCAGCCCTGTGACGGGCCTGTCTCATCAGCAATCAGCACATGTGGGGTGAAGTCATGCATATCCCCGTCATCACCATCATCATCATCTGCCTCATCTAAGGGATCATTTTTCTCAGCTTCAGGTGCCACCGGGTCTTTCCCAACAGTTATTTTGCTCGCCCTGAACGCGTCCTTTACTTGCACCTTCCCATCGACATTGAGATTCTCGGGGACTCTTGATTCTCTACACAGCCTGGTGACAAAAGAAGGGAAGTAGAAACAATAATTCTTCTCCTTTGATCGAATGAACATTTCGTCCTGGATAAGCTGGGCTATGTCAAAATTCTGGCCATTCACGAAACACCAAATTGTCGCTGCCCTTGGCCCATTAATATCAGTAGTGTTGCTTGATGGCAGCAGACGACTGTTGATGATTGTCAGCCAACACTTTGCCTCCCAAGTGAGAGAGGATGAGTTCAGGGTGATTCCAGGGGTAACCCATATTAAATCCCTGCCAGGCACACAGATGGTTTGGAAGAAGAGGTTCCAAGTGACAGGCTTTTTCTGATATGTCTGATAAAAGTCTTCCTCCCCATTGAAGACTGGCAACCTGTACACTCATCGGATAGCCTCGAGTGAAGCATTCACAAGGGTGTTGCACACTGTGACAACCTGATCAACATGCTCTGGGCAATTGGCATAGAATTCTCGTACCAACATCAGATTACCCTCCTCCTGCTCCTCAAAAAAATGTTGAGCTGACGTCTCCTCAATTCACGGTATATGTTCGGGCATTCAATCCGAAGAGCTACCCTTTCAATGGCATGTTCAGGCACAGACTTCTTGGACGCCTTTTCATTAAACCTGTCTTGGGCTTCTTTATATACAAATCGGCTACTATCGAACTGGATCGAGCTAGCCTGTACTCGAGCTCTCGAAGAGCCTCCTGACCCACTGGCTGAGGAACCTGTGGCACGTCTATTTCTTGATGGATGCATGGTACCTGACAAAACAAGGGCCACTATTAGTAAGGGTGTGATTTGTGTGAACCTAGGGCGGTTATTCAGACTTCACCAGCACTATGGTTACATTAGCATTTAAATCTCATAGGGGCAATTCCACAAATACCTAGTGTGCATGGGTCTACAATTTAGCACAACTACCCCCATGGAGGTATAAATCCTCACCAAATCAAGCACAATAGCCTTATCCCCACCACAATCAACTTTTACACAACAAAGTCATGCTATTTTCTACCATATTCTATACATTATCAACTGAAAAGAAGAAAATAAAAACAAAAATTGTTCTATAAAAGCTACCAAAAATCTGAAAATAAACCATAAAAAGGAGAGAAGAAATAAGTTAAAAAGGAAGGGAGAAGTCATGACTTACTTGATATGGTTGAACAATAGAGAATGGGTCTTGTTAATGGAGATGGGAGGAGGAAGGGGGAGTGAATAATTTGGTGAGAAGGGGGATGGGGGTAGGCGTTAGTAGAGAGGGGGAAAGTAGAGAGTTAGAGTGAGAGAAGGAAAGGGAGTGGGGGAAGTTGGGGATGGGCGGATATTTTAGGTTAGTGGGTTTGAGAAAGGAAAAAAATTAAAAAAAATTATACCTGCCCGACTCGCGCCCAGCACCGCGGTCACGGTCATTGGGCAGAACATACTAGATTCACCGCGCCCAGGGTCGCGCCTCAGACCGGGGCTGCAGTTCGGTGCTCCGGGAATTTTTTTGTTTTCTTCAAGTTTTTACCTTTCCGGAGTTGGTTTTTGACCCCGACTATTCCCCATGTGCACCAATATTTCCCTGTACACTAACAAATTGATTAGTATCGTTCACATCAAATACAACAACAAAAGAAAAGAAAAACAAAGAAGAGCATAGATTGCCTCCCAAGAAGCGCTTGATTTAACGTCGCAACACGACGATTACAATAATTCAATGGGTTTCCTACCATGCAGCGCCTAATTTAACATCGCGGCACGACTCAGATAAGTGCATTTAAGGTTCGCTCGACCTCTGAGGCTCAGTCAAATGAGTCACTGACACTTCCTTTACTTCATCCATACCCACATAACATTTCAATTTGTGCCCAATGACTCTAAACGCACAAGAGTCTTTCTCTGCGGCAATATCTACAGCACCTGAAGGGAGCACTTCAAATACACGAAATGACTCTGACCATCGTGAATTTAATTTACCCGAAAATAGCCTTAATCTTGAATTGTAAAGCAATACCATATCTCCGGGTTTGAAATTCCGCTCAATAATGTTCTTGTCATGTAACCTCTTCATTCTGTCTTTGTACAATCTGGTGCTCTCAAAAGCAAGATAGAGGAACTCATCCAGTTCATGCAACTCCATGGCTCTACTTTTTCCCGCAGCATCCATGTCTAGATTCAACTGTTTCAGCGCCCACCAAGCTCTATGCTCTAACTCCGCCGACAAGTGACAAGCCTTACCAAACACCAACTTGTATGGTGACTTGACAATTAGTGTTTTGAAAGCAGTTCTATAGCCCAGAGTGCATCATCTAACTTTTTCTCCCAGTTTGTTCTTGTGGCATTCACGATTTTGGTTAACACACTCTTTATCTCTCTGTTTGACACTTCTACTTGCCCACTTGTCTGAGGATGATATGGAGTTGCCACTTTGTGGCGTACATCGTACTTCTCTAGCAACTTCTCGAAGGCTCGATTACAGAAATGAGTGCCTCTGTCACTAATTATGGTTGTTGGGGTGCCGAAACAGGTTCAGAACCCCAATCACCACCCTTGCATCGTTGGTGGGGAGTGTTTCAGCTTCCACCCAGTTGGACACATAGTCTACTGATGCGAGACTAAATTGCATGGTTTAACATGTGATATACCTTACATTTTATGCGCATTAA